>JAJOOO010015523.1:0-31350 GCA_029582685.1 Solanum piurae | reverse complement strand
CATCAACACCACAACAACACATTAGGTATAGCATCATTACAATCTAAGTAATTTACCTTTCATACTTGAGTTCAAAGAAGAACCAACCTTCATACCTTATTTCCCTTCATGGGACATTCATACTTCAATTACCCAACAATTCATAACCAATACATAATACAAGGTAATTCATGAAGTAATGACATAATCAACATCAATAAAAGCAATTGACATATTCCCTTCATAGCCTTCTAGGCTTCCTTCAAAGACTCAACCCTAATTTCATATAAATTATACATAACCTAGGGTAGAATCATCATACAAACATGAATTACATAATATCACATACAATTCATAACCTTCAATTTATATCCAACACAAACTAGGGTTAGAATTTGGAAAAGAAGGAGAAACATGGGTTTCATGGGGAATTATTCAAGAAACCACCAATACAACATAAATTCATTCATAATTGATCATATAACATCAATCAAAGTCAGTTTACAACATCAATTTCACTTTAGAAAGAAGACTCACGTTTTTGGATTGAAACCTAGAATTTGGAGATTTTGAAATTCATCTTGAAGGGGCCTCTTGGGGAAAGGAATCCCAAGAGTGATAAGCAACCATACCTTATTGACTTATTAACCACAAAAATCCTAGTTTAAACCTTGGAGAGTTGGTCTTCTTCTTGAAGCTCCAATATTCTTCAATGGAGTTCTTGGGAAGAGAGAGAGAGTAGAGAGAAGGAGGAACTTTAGGTTTAGCTCTTTGGGGTTTTGTGTTTGAGTGATAAAAGTGAGGTAAAGTGACTTGAAAATCATTATATACACGTCCCCTAAAGTCCCCTAAATACCCCTCACTTAGTTGGACTCTTTAATGAAATAAAAGTTGATTTCTAAATTTCTGAAGTTTCGTCGCGGAACAAGTCCGCGACGCGGGGCTGTTCCCTGAAGATATTTGGAATTAAATTTTGAGACAGTAGATTCCGCGACACGACCGCGTCGCGAACTGACTTTTTGCTCCTTGGGGGAGCAAGTGCGCGACGCGCACCTATTCCCTCCAAGTGCATTTTGCAAGCTGCCTTGGCAGCTTGCTTGGCCAAGGTTGGGGTCCTCCTTGGGACCCCTTAGGGTGGCCCCAGGGCGTCGTATTCAAACGTTTTGACCCTATAAACATATATTTACCTAATTTAAACCTTTATACAAGATTAAACCATCATACGACACTCCCAAACCTGCCCAAAACCTAAGGACACACTAGGACAAAATTCTTCTCTAGTTTCCGGACGTCTTGGTCGTTTCTTGACGTTTAGACTTCTACTCTTCCAAACCAAGTCAAGAGCATTACTTTAGGTTTCGAAACATCATTATAACTATTTTAAATTCATTATTCATAAGGTGAGGCTCTAACTTAAGTCATATAATTTCTGGGGTGCTACAGAATAAGTTCTCTCTCGAGCAATTTACCCCGTTTCAAATGGTTTCCTCTCGGACACCCACTTGCCGCATGAAGACCAGCCTACGCCTTACCCCACTCACTCTCTCGAGTTGAAACTCATGTCGACCCACTCTTTAGGCCATCAATCTAGTAGTCTTGGTTTCGCGACTTCTCTCTCGAGCAAGCCAAAAACACATAAATAAACCTGTATTTGCAACTACAAATTTGTTAAATTCATCCACAACTACTAGACGAAATCACCATTAAACTACATCTAATCTATCAGCAAGCAAGACCCAACAACAATCTTAACCCATATTCGTTAAACACACCCCAAGAATTGGGGGTTTTAGTAACACATTAAGAGATAGAAATTTATACCTAAATGAGCTTGCATTCAAATGGGTATGAAGATTTAAGTCTTGTTACAGGCCAAGAATGAAGAATCCAAGAGACCCAAGTTAAAATCCTTGGAGATGAAACCCTCTTCTTCTTAGTGTTAGTAACATTGACCCTCGCTTAAAATGATATGGTGTTAAATTTCTTTTCTCTCGAACTCAAGCTTTAACTCTAATTTGTTAATTAGGTTCAGCTTTTTCCTAACTGGTATTTTTCTCTCGAAAAAATACCAGATACAAGCTCACTAATGCGTTCACTCACTAGATTATAATGATATCGAAAGCTTAAAACTACAAATTGTAAACACAGACTGCCGTTTACTCATTTTACAGAATCATAACGAGAATTTCGTCATGGATCCCACAACCCCAGTCGTGGTATTTAGCCACTCATGCTTTCATGTAAACAACCAGTAATGAAGAATGAAAGCATGTTAAGAAAGACTTACGAAAATAATTAGCAAATCAACAATCACTTCGATAATATGCTAATCTGAATTCGAACTTCAAACTGATATCAATAATCGAAATCCAAAATCAAAAGCTAAGAGTAATGATGTATTTCTTAGTCGTAAAATGTAAGATAATGAATAATATCCCAATATGACCTAAAGTAATTCAAAACTGAATGTTTAAAATGAGTCCTAATCGAACTCGAACTAAAACGTCGGGTGGCTCTATGGCCACTTCTACGGCTCGTAGAGGGCTTCACGGACCGTGAAGCCCTCCATGATCTTCCCTTGGAAACTCCCCAAACGTTGCTCTTCAAACTCGATCGTTGGAACTTGCCTCATGGATGAGACCACGGACCGTCATTAAGGACCACGGCTCGTGAAGTTGGTCGTGGTCTTTACTTGTTCGATCCTAATTTCAACTCTTCGAAGTCCATCCACTAGTTCATCATCACGACGGGTACCACGGTCCGTAAAGACCTTCACGGCCTGTAAAGGTGCCCGTGACTTTAACTTGGCCCCATCACTTAACAACTTCTTTTAATCTCTTCTCTGGTTCAGCATCACGATCACAACCACGGTCCGTAATGAGGACCACGGCCCGTGAAGTTTGCCGTGGTCTTCACTTGTTCATTCCACTTTCAGCTCCTCTCAAGTCTTCACACTGGTTCAGTTTCACGGGCTCAACAATGGAACGTTATGAAGGTCACAGTCCATGAAGGTTGCCGTGAACTTCACTTTGTCATCATCATTCTCTGCTTCTTTTTCCACTTTTATACATACGCCAGATTCTGCCTACACCATTAACAAACATATCAAAGTAAACAAAAATATACTTAATTCTAGTATTAGTTCCTCATTTTTAAGCATCAAATTTGCTAAGATTTCGCGGCACATTAACACCCTCAACTTAGAACCATTACTTGTCCTCAAGTGATGATACAACAACACATTTAGTCCTCAAAATGTTCAGACACTTTTGAAATTATGCAGCAGCCTTTTTAAACAACAATTGTATCCAAAATCCTAAATCTAACATATAAGGATCAATACATGACATATCATTACTCAAAGTCAATTATGTTTATGCCTGTGAATTATCAGCTCACACAATCTACTTCCAAATGTAATCACTGTGTCCTAACAACAAAGAATTCCCTCGCTCAAAATAGTTGGGACTGAGTACTACGCTCACGCTCTCAAAGAACTTCTTACACTAGCAACAAACTACCATAGGCTTGCCCTTGCTTTCTACGCTCTATCTTTCAAACACCTGGAATAGGATCACTGTAGGACTTTATTGGGTTGTAACATAGGCTCGGGGCCAGGGAATAGTTATTTGGTTTAGTGACTGACTGGTCCCTTGGTTTTCCAAAGTTTTGTTTTCACATAACTCTTTTCTGAGTGATTCCCTCTTTTTCTTTATTTTTGCACGACCCAATAGCCATTATTTTCTTTTTCTTTTTCTTTTCTTCTTTCTCTATTTTTTTTTATATATATGCAATTTTGATATGCACTTAGCTCACTGGTTGAACCTTTTTTTTCCTTTTTCTTTCTATTCGGATTGCAATCACCCTCAACTTAGGCTTTTGGCCTGAGTTGTGATATCGTACCTTCGGAGAACCAAGGATATGATATGTGTTGGGTAAGAACAAAGACTAATTTAAGGCTCAAATTGGGTTCAAGTGATAAGCTTTTCATTTGGTTCTTTTATTTTTGGCTTTTTACTGGTTTAACAAAAATGGCCTACTGATCCTTTCCTATCCGGTTATTCTCAAGCAAGACTGCTTGGGCAAGTTCTAGTTTCTGCTCCTAGTGTTAGACTTCAATCCAAACTTACACACACACAACACATGACTGCATTTTTCAGTTTCTTGGTTTACCAATTAATTGGTCATACTAGCCATGTTCAACATATCAGTATCTAAGATGTCATCTAAATATCCTAACAGTCAAATTCAGATTCAGGTCTTCATTTTTCATAGACTAGCTGCTGCACAACTCAACACACAAAACACCCAAAAACAGTAAACACAGAAACAACCTCTATTTTTTTAACAACTATGGCAGGTTACTCACCACCTCCTCCCCAAATAAAAAAAAGGACTTTGCCCTCAAAGTCGATACAGAACAATAAAACACACAGGGCTATGAGGAGGGGTCATATCTACGGCGCTCTAGGCACCGGTCTTTGGATTAGCATTGGCACCCTTATCAATGGGTGCACTCTCAGAACTCGGTACCTGATCAAGTTGGTCCTCACTTGTCGGGGCAGGTGCTCCACTACCAGAAGTTCCAACTAAGGTTGCATCTCGTTGTTGTTGTTCAAGGGCTTTCTTTTCTCGAGCTTTCCTCTTTGATGTTCTACGACCTCTCTTTTCTTGCCTTCTTGCCTCTCTGGCTGGATCAGTAGGGGTCTCCTCATCAAGTTCTCTAGCTTTGTGTTTTCTCTTGCCTGACTTACTCGTGGGGAGTTCTCCCCAAAGATCATCAATTGATTGAGTGGAGGGTGCCTAATTTAACATTTGCATTAATGATTCTGGAAATATTGGAGTGGGTACCTGTACTGGCTTTTCAGCCAGTTTAGCAATCTGAGTTCTCATCTCGGCCAGCTGTGATTTGAACTATTCAGTATCTACTGACCCGGCAGCCTAGAATCGATCTTGGACAAGGTTCTCCAAACCATCCAATCTGTCTTTTAAGACAGCCAACTCTTTCCGCACCTCATCTTTGATCTCTTTTTTCGCAGTTAACACCTTCGTCTCTATTAGCTGAGGCATTTGGAGTACAATCTGGTATACTAATGTCCTGTTCTGGCGCTGATCTGCAACCAATTTCTCAAGAAAGAGCATAGGAATAGTAACAAAAGTACCTGGAGTCTGGGAGGCAGAAGTTGGTGGTGATTCCTCTATGAAAGGCTGGGATGACTTTCCCTGCTCTAGGCCTCTGTCTGCCTGTGGAATATCAAGTGGGACATGTGGAACAACAACTAAAGTACCCACAGCTGCAGACTTAGTGCCAAAGAGATGGTTCGCGACATCCTTGATTTTAGAAACATAGATGAGTCTGAATGTGTCACGCCATCTGTCAATCAACTTGTTTGGGGGAATATGCGCTTGTCTACACAATTTCCCTATCAGATAGGGAAATAGAAACCTGGATTTCTCATTCAATGCTCTGTTTCTCATCTCAGTAGCTACGATCAGCCCCACATTGACCAGGTAAACAACCATGAGGTAGGCTACCAAAGATGTTAAAGAAGTAGACAAGGTGTTGTCCTTTCCTGTAGGTCTCACTTGGGTACGCAGAATATCCCACCATACCTTGGTTGGAAAAGATAACGAAGTTTTAGGAATCACTGTGGGAATCGTGGTGACCCAAACTGCATTCTCACCATCTATGGCAATTTTTTTGCAATCCAGTGCAATACTGTCTCGCGAGAACTTTGAATCTTTATAGTAGTGTCATTAGTGACTTCATAATGTTTGCCCTCGAAAAGGCCAACTAAAATCGGTGCAGAGTATTCGGGGCCATGAAACATCCTGTTAATAGTGGCCTCCGAGATATCTACTGATTTGCCCCAAACTACAATAGAATTGAGTGGACCCCATGTAATCGCAATGTCTCTCTGTCCACGCTTCGTAGTCTGTGTGTCCACATCAAAATTCATCAGTGTGGCTGCATACGAGAAGTAGAACTTTCTAGTCAGGCGGTAAGAGTAATCCCCAGGTGCATTGTCAATCCAATCGAACGGGTGAAATTGAAACGTTCAATAAATGTCTGGGAATGCTTTAATGTCAGCTACCACCTCTCTAGCCTCAGACATGATTGCCCGTTTCTTGAACCTGCTAGTCTTGGTCACAATCCCATTGTTGAAAAATTCTTCGGACCGGTTCATAGTCCACATGGAATGGTAACAAGCAATCAGTTGTGGTCTAAGTGCAAGATTAGGTTCATGGGTGTTGGCATACATCACCATGGTATCATCATTGGTGATCTCTTCATCATCCTCTATAGTAGCCGCTTCCTCTCGTACTCTAGTTTCAGCTTCTGTATTCACCACAGGTGGAGAGGTGATTGTATCATCCTGAGAACCACTTTTAGACTCTGCACTTCCCCCCGAGTTATCAGCAGATTGGCTACCAGCAGCACCATCAGATTGACTTCTTGAGTTCTCCCCGTTATCAGAACTACCACCTCCCTCTTCAGACTGAGGAGGAGTGTCCTGGAGGATAGCTCTTTTGGTCAGTGATCTAGTAGCCCGAGGCGAGTGATCGTCAGGTGTAACATTTATGTGCACCTCAGAACTACTAGGTTTTGAGTCATCATGACCCTCTGATTGAGAAACAATTGGGCGGGGGGGGGGGGGTAGGTTTTGTTGCGTTCTTTATTCTGGGACCCATCATACCTGAGAAAAACAAAACTCATTAGTATTCAACACAGTCAAATGACACACTATCGGGTACTCAAACCTCCCTTGTGTAATTTCATCATGACGCCTTACCTTAAGAATGTCGTCACCCAATCTATCATTGGGAAGGGCCACAGAATCAAAAGATGAAAAAAGACTGAAGTATAGAAAAATTAAAATCTTACAACCAAGTAAGCTTTACGGAAGCTTGTACGGGCCGTGGTATGTACCACGGTCCATGAAAGTCCTCGTGGGTTTAAGGCAGAATCAAAGTGCGAAAGGAGCCATAAAACTTTTTACCAAGTAATGTTCACGGAAGGCTTCACAACCCGTGGAGTGCACCACGGTCTGTGATACTACCCGTGAACTTAATCTGAGGGATGACTTGACTTCAAGTGTGGTCTACGATTGGTTTCACGGCTCGTGGTGGCTTCCACGGTCCGTAAAACTTATCATGGTGTTACACTTGGCTAGTGTTCTATTCGTCTTCTTCCCTCATTCAATAAAATACGATTTTACAGCCCAAACAACCATTTCTAGCACAGAGTCAAAATTAACAAATATTTACACATCACCCAGTGTACTAAATGCATTCACTTAACACATAGATTATAACCAATTTAGGCAAACACGGTTAGCACAAACTTACGACCTAATACGACCATACCCAAGAACCATAAACAATACCCAATTCAACTTAACTCACTGCAAATTAATATCAAGCGATGTATTGCATCACATAATCCTACTTAATCTCAACTAATTCAAAGTAAATCTACTTTGTTTTAAAACAATATCAAACTTGTAACAAAGTACGCAACGACTTACTTGGAACTTAGACATAATTTTTGCTCAAAAAGGGAGAATCAGTAACCTTGACCTGCGATTCTTGGTAACTTGGGATTAGGGCTTTGATTGTCGATGAGTTTGGACTCAATTTGCGATGGGAACTGGTTTTGATCCTTAAAGAACCGTTATGGGAGAGAAAATTTGGAGGAAAACTGACCCTTTGGCATTTGGAATAGGATAAATACGTTTCAATTTCCAATTAAATTACACGCGGGTCGGATCCTTGTGGGACTGTGTAGTGGACTACGGACCATGAACTTGCCCGTGAAGGGCATCACGGTCCGTGAAATAGTTCGTGATGCTGACTTAATAGGAAACTTACCTGAGCCAGACGACGGACCGTGTAGTTTCCTGTGATGGACATCACGGTCCGTGACCTTGACTTGGAAACTAGAATTCATACATGGGGTTCATGAGAGACTAGACGGTCCGTACAAACTCTGATAGACCGTGAACCCTTCCGTGAACCATTTTCTTGCAATTTCCAGTAGCTTCCTTAGGTTGGTCATCAAGTTGATCGACCGTGGAAGTGCCCGTGAAGGGCACCACGGTCCGTGAGACTGTTCATGAAGATCAGTCTGCACCCAGTTACTGCACTTTTCCACCTATTCTCTCCTGCACACATCAACACATAGTAACTCTATAAAAACAAAGAATACTAAGGAAAAAGGGAAAATACTTAGTACAATTATATATTGGGTTGCCTCCCAAGCAGATGACACTTTAATGTTGCAAATCGACGCAGGTTACTTGATTACTCAGACTTCATCAAGTTTACATTCCTCTACAATCTTCACATCCTCAAGAACACCCAAATATGCCTTGATTAGCTGGCCATTATCTTTGAACCTCTCGCCCTTATCATTTTCAGCTCTATAGCACCAAATTGAAACACTTGTGTGACCTTAAAAGGTCTAGTCCATTTAGATCTCAACTTGCCTGGAAACAGACAAAGTCTGGAGTTGAAGAGTAACACCAAGTCACCACGAGTGAAGATTCTTTTCTCAATATGCTTGTCATGATATAGCTTCATCCTCTCCTTATACAGTGCCGACCTTTCATAGGCTCTCAGACGGAACTCATCCATCTCATTGATCTGATCCAACCTCAAGTTTGCAGTTTCGCTCCAATTGAGGTTTAGCTTCCTCAACGCCCAGAGTGTTCTATGCTCAACTGGAAAATGACATGCCTTTACAATAACCAATTTATATGGATACATACCAATAGGTGTCTTGAAAGAAGTCCGATAAGCCTATAAAGCATCATCTAGCTTCCGTGCCCAATCTGTCCTATTGGCATTTACTGTCTTTGCCAAGATTGCCTTGATTTCCCTGTTGGAAACCTCTACTTATCCACTGGTCTGTGGGTGATAAGGTGTAGCAATAACCTTGTGTTGTTTAACCCTATACTTGGTCTGAAGAGCATTGAACACCTTATTGCAAAAGTGAGAACCACCATCACTGATAATGGCTCTGAGTGTGCCAAACCTTGAGAAAATATTCTTCTTCAGGAAGTTAGATACACTATTGCTATCATTCTCAGGTAAAGCAATCGCCTCAACCCATTTGGACACATAGTCCACTGCAACTAATATATACTTCTGTCCATAGGAACTCATAAATGTGCCCATGAAATCAATGCCCCACACGTCAAGCAACTCTACCTCTAAGATTGGTGTCATGGGTAACTCATGGCGCCGAGAGAAGGCTCCTTGTCGCTGGCACACATCACATCTCCTTACTATGTCCACTGCATCTTGATGAATTGTGGGCCAGTAGTACCCACACTGAAGTATCTTGTGGGCTGTTCGAGCGCCACCATGATAACCACCTACTGGAGATGAGTGACAGGGCTCCAAAATGTGCAGCATCTCAGCTTCAGGAATGCACCGCCTGATGATGTTATCAGCGCAAATCTTGTACAAATATGGTTCATCCCAGAAATACTTACCAACATCATGCATGAACCTCTTTCTTTGCTAAAATGTTAGTCCTTCAGGCATTACATCACTAACAAGAAAATTAGCATAATCAGCAAACCAAGGAATAAGGTCAAGAGTTGCAGCTAATACCTGCTCATTCGAGAATGTATCATCTATTTCAAGCTCACGCTCTTCCTTCTTTGCAGCCTCCAACCTAGACAGGTGATCAGCTGCCTGGTTCTAACATCCTCTCCTATCCTTCACTTCAAAGTTGAACTCTTGGAGAAGCAGCACCCATCGGATCAGCCTAGGCTTGGCATCTTTCTTTGCCATGAGATATCTCATAGCAGCATGGTCTGTATGAGCCATCACCTTAGTACCCAACAGTAAGCTCTGAACTTTTCAAACGCATACACCACCGCCAATAGTTTCTGCTCAGTGACTGTGTAGTTTCGTTGTGCCCCATTCAGCGACTTACTAGCATAGTAAATCGGATGAAACATATTGTTGCGCTTCTTCCCCAACACAACTCCTAATGTAGTCCCACTAGCATCGCGCATTACCTCAAAAGGCTCCGCCTATTCTGGGCGAATGATCACTGGAGCAGAGATTAACTTCTTCTTTAGGCATTCAAAAGCTTTGAGACATACCTCATCAAAGACAAATTTCACCTCTTTCTCCAAAAGCTTACACATGGGGTGTGCAACCTTAGAGAAGTCCTTGATGAAACTCCTATAGAACCCGATGTGGCCTAGAAAGCTTCTAAAACTCTTCACACAGATTGGCGGAGGTAACTTTTCAATCACCTCAATCTTGGTTTTATCTACATCTATCCCCTTCTGTGATACTTTGTGTCCCAGGACTATGCCCTATTTTACCATGAAATGACACTTCTCCCAATTCAGCACTAGGTTGGCATCCTCACATCTCTATAAAGCCCTACTAAGATTCAACAAACAATCATCAAAAGTATCACCTACTACAAAGAAATCATCCATAAATACCTCTAGAGTGTCCTCAACCATGTATGAGAAGATAGACATCATACACCTTTGGAATGTTGCTGGTGCATTACATAGTCCAAATGATATGCGTTTAAATGCAAAGGTGCCATAAGGACATGTGAAGGTGGTCTTTTCCTGATCTTCAGGAGAAATTGATATTTGATTGTAGCCACAATATACATCTAAGAAACAGTACCACCCTTTACCTACCAACCTATCAAGCATCTGGTCCATGAAAGACATAGGGAAATGATCCCTCAAAGTCCACTTGTTCAGCTTCATGTAGTCCATACACACTCGCCATCTAGTAACTGTTCTCTGCGGGACTAACTTATTCTTGGCATTTGCCACCACAATCATACTGCCCTTTTTGGGCACACTTGCACTGGACTGACCCAGTTACTATCAGAAATGGGATAGACCACCCCAGGATCTAACCACTTGATTATCTCTTTCTTTCTTAACCACCTCTTGCATATGTGGGTTTAGTCTCCGCTGGTGTTCAATGCTTGGGTTGCAGTCCTCTTCAAGTTGAATCTTATGGGTGCATATACCCGGAGGTATTCCAATTATATCAGCAATGGTCCACCCAATGGCTCTTTTGTACCTTCTCAACACCTTGATCACCTCCTGCACCTGTTCTTCATTTAAATCTACAACCATGATCACAGGTAAAGTGTTATTAGAACCCAAAAATACATACCTGAGGTGACTGGGTAACTGTTTAAGTTCCAAAATTGGTGGCTCCTTAATAGATGGTTTTGCAGGAGGGCTTGGCCTGTTTTTCAAGTCCAAGTCCAATTTCTTTGGAGCATATGAGTGTGCTCCCATACCTTGCAAAACATTCACAGTCTCTACATAATCTGACCTGAAATCAGCTTCAAAGTTCATTAGCATTGCAGCTAAGGTTTCAACAACCATCCTCTCTTCAATGGGTACTCTCATTTCTTCATCAGTAACCACCTCTATTGCAGATACTACGTTCATATCTTGTGGTTGTTTCATTGACCTGCAATTATTGAACTTTACCTCATCCGTGGTGAGTATGAACTTTAACTCTCCTCTCTCAACATCCACCAAAGATCTTCCTGTGGCCAAAAAGGGTCTTCCCAAAATGATGGGAACCTCATAGTCCACTTCGCAATCCAAGATCACAAAATCAGCTGGAAAGATGAAGGTGTCCACCTTTACAAGTACATCACATAGGACTCCCACAGGCCACTTTATTGACCTATCAGCCATCATCAATCTCATTGTTGTGGGTTTTGGAACTCCCAGTCCCAATTTCCTATAAATGGCTAATGGCATCAAGTTGATGCTGGCTTCTAGATCACACAAAGCTTTTACAAACTTGATTGACCCAATGGTGCATAGGATAGTGAATGCACCTGGATCTTCCTTCTTCTGTACCAGCGATCTGGTAGCTATGGCACTGCAATGATGAACATCATTAGAGAAATCAATACTTACAGCTCTCTTCTTGGTAACCAAGTCTTTCGTGACCTTGGCATATCCTGGCATCTTCTCCAGGGCTTCCCCAGTGGTATGTTTACTGAAATTTGCTTCAACATGGTGATGAACTTTGTAAACTTCCCATCTTCAGCTTTCCTTTTGAGCCTTTGAGGGAAAGGAGGAGGTGGTCTAGGAATATACTGTAAAGGCATATTTTCTTCAACCTCTTTCTCTTTTCCTCTCGTAGGTTGTGCTTTAGGCTGAGCATCCTCCAAGTCATCTACCTGCACAGTTTCATCCTCCTCTCTGCCAGATTGCTCCAAGACCTGTTCATGTTTGGTACCTGCATAAATAGGGTCAGTAAGAACTTTACCACTCCTGGTGGCGATGGCCATACAGTTCCCGTCCTTCTTAGGATTTTGGATGGTGTCACTTGGTAGTGACCCATTCTTCCTCTGATTTAGTGAGGCTGAGAGTTGCCCCAACTGCTACTCAATTTGTTTAATGGAGGTGGTGTGAGAGTCCACCAACTGACTCATGCTCGATAAATCACCTCGCATTTCTTTTACCCCTGCATCAGTTGATTATACTTTCTGGAGTACCATAGCCATCATGTCTTCCAGCTTAGACCTACTGGAACTACCACTTGCTCGGTCTCTATTGCCTGGGGGCACATAAACACCACTGCGATCATTCCTATACCCATCTCTGTTCTGCCAGTTTCCCTGATCTCTATTTGCTTGCCTTTCATACTGATCATCCCTAGCATAGTTCCGACTTGCGTTTCCAAAATTGTAACCCTGATTTCCAGAGTTATAATTATGGAAACCTTCTTGGTTCCCCAAGTAGTTAGCTTCCTCATCAAAGTCAATATCCTGATCCTCATACCTGTTTTGTTGTCCCACAACATTTACCTTTTTAGACTTGGCGACAATGTGCTTTGTGAGCAGATCTATTTGTGTCCTCATATGTGCCATGTCTTGGTCCCTTTCTTTTTCTCTCTTCCTCTATTCAGCTGAAAGCTCAAATGTATACCCAAGATCTCCTACCTTTGCATATCTAGTGTACCATGCCCTGTTGTTCTTTGAGACCTCATCCAATAGCTACATGCTTTCTGAGAATGGCTTCCTCATGAATGATCCTCCATAAACTGCATCAACAACAGGTTTAGTGACATAGTTTAAAGATCTATAGAAAGCTTGTTTCAGATGCCTCTCAGTAAGATCATGGTTAGGACATTTCTTCAGCTTTTAGCTGAATCTCCACCAAGTGTCATGCATTGCTTTTCCTGGTAGCTACTTGTGTGTACTTATCTCGTCCTTCATCTGTAGCTCTTTTGATTCTGGGAAGAATCATTCCAGGAAAGCTTCCTTCAGTTCAGTCCAAGTTCGGATGGAGTCGTCTGGCATCTCATTCAACCAGTTAGTCACCTCTCCAACAACAGACAATGGAAACAACCTTAACCTCATTGCTATTTAGTTAACCCTAGGAATCTCTTGTGACTTACAGATTGCCACAAAGTTCATCAAATGTTGATTTGCATCATCACCAGCTGCACCTCTAAACATACCTTTCAGGTTCAATAATTGGATCATGGTGCTGGTGATTGTGAACTTAACACCTGGAGGTAGTGCAGGTAACACTATAGCTCCAGTGGCTCCAGCTCCATCCAATTCAGCATCATCTTCTTCATACATCATGTGAGTTGGATGCTGAGCTCTACCCCTTGGGGCTATTAGTTGGCGATGGGGAGGAATCAATCCATCCACTCCTCTATTCTCATCTACCACTCTAGGTTGGTTGTTCCCGCCGTTCTTTTGAATACCTCTCTCAACGGCTTCAGGTTCTAGTCCCAACCTCTATCTTTGCGCCTCAAGTTCTTGTGCATTCACCATTTTTTGAAGAGTCTTTTGGAGTTCTGAGTCGTAAGGGATCAATGGAGCTTCTTTACTCTTGGTACTTGGCATACACAATAGCACTCATCTGAAAGAGATTTGATATGTCCAAACTTACACTTCAAATAAGAAGTGTAAACGGTCGATGTCAATTTACAGAACTCAACTAGAGTTGAGGTCGATCCCACAGAGAATTTCTTTACAAATAAGGTTTCACTGATGCATTTATTCAAATGATGTTATTATCTCCTAAACAAATAACAACAGAAAGTAAATTGGGTTTGGTTGAAATGTTTTAATTACCAAAACTTGTAGTCAAAATCCAGATTCACGACTAACAAACTATTTCGTTGTAAGGTTGATTCAGTTAATTAAGAGAAACCAGGATTGTGTTCACCATAACATTAGTTCTAGTGTTCTTCCGTAATTGAGCGTTAGGCAAATCAATGTTTACAGAATCATTGTGAGTTAAATTTATCTGACGCTTCTCAGCCTAATCAGAATCACTCATGTTCTCTCGACCCTAGAGTAATACTAACATTGACCCTCGCTTAAAATGATATGGCGTTAAATTTCTTTACTCTCGAACTCAAGCTTTAACTCCAATTTGTTAATTTAGTTCAGCTTTTTCTGAATTGGTATTTTTCTCTCTAACAAATACCAGATACATGTTCATCTAATGCATGCACTCACTAGATTATAATGATATCGAAAGCTAAAAACTACAGATTGTAAACGCAGACTGCCCTTTACTCATTTTATGGAATTGTACCTAGAATTTCATCATGGATCCCACAACCCCAGTCATGGTATTTAGCCAGTCATGCTTTCACGTAAACAAACAGTAATGAAGAATGAAAACATGTTAATAAAGACTTAAGAAAATAATTAGCAAATCAACAATCACTTCGATAATCTGATAATCTGAATTCGAACTTCAAACTGATATCAATAATCGAAATCCAAAATCAAAAGCTAAGAGTAATGTTGTACTTCTTAGTCGTAAAATGTAAGATAATGAATAATATCCCAAAAATGACCTAAAGCAATTCAAAATAGAATGTTTAAAATGAGTCCTAATCGAACTAGGACTGAAATGTCGGGTGGCTCTATGGCCACTTCTACGGCTCATGAGGGCTTCACGGACCATGAAGCCCTCCGTGATCTTCCCTTGGAAACTCCCCAAACATTGCTCTTCAAACTCGATCACTTGAACTTGCCTCACGGATGAGACCACGGACCGTCATTAGGGACCACGGCCCGTGAAGTTTGTCGTGGTCTTTACTTGTCCGATCCTAATTTCAACTCTTCGAAGTATATCCACTGGTTCATCATCATGATGGGTACCACGGACCGTAAAGACATTCACAGCCCGTAAAGGTGCCCGTGACTTTAACTTTGCCCTATCACTTAACAACTTCTCTTAACCTCTTCTCTGGTTCAGCATCACGATCACAACCACGGTCCGTAATGAGGATCACGGCCCATGAAGTTGGTCGTAGTCTTCACTTGTTCATTCCACTTTCAGCTCCTCTCAGGTCTTCACACTGGTTTAGTTTCACGGGCTCAACCACTAACCGTTATGAAGGTCACGGTTCGTGAAGTTGGCCGTGAACTTCACTTTTTTATTATTATTCTGTGCTTCTTTTTCCACTTTTCTACACATGCTAGATTCTGCCTACACCATTAACAAACATATCAAAGTATACAAAAATATACTTAATTCTAGTATTAGTTCCTCTATTTTAAGCATCAAATGTGCCAAGATTTCGCGGCACATCACACGACCACATGTCGTGGTCCACTTCACGACTCGTGAAGGGCCCCGTGGAGATGACCTAGGCAAATGAACTTTGTGCCCTAAAAAGGCAGCTACTACCTCACCTTCACGGGCAGGACCACGGGTCGTGGTCCACACCACGGATTGTGAAAAGTGGCTCGTGGTCCCTGATGGGGACCATTAAATGAAGGTCAATCAAGTCATTTCCTTTTTAGTACAATTAAGTGGGGGTGTTTTGGGTATTTTTAGGGGAAGTATATAGGTTGTTTTTAAGTCAAATTTCACAAGACTAACTCATTAATTCACAACACCCAAATATTTCCCCAAAATCCTCTCCTCTCCAATATTTCTCTCTCTAGAGTTCCTCCATTGAAGAAGCTCAAGAACATGAAGAATAGGGCTCAAGAATCCATATTTTCAACTCCAATTCATGGGCAAAGCTTCAATTAAGGTATGGGAGTCTTAATTTATGGAAAGTTTTCTTCCATAAAGCCCTTCAACTCTAATTTCAAATTGATAGATAATCTAGCTATGGGTTCTTCCTAAAAATGACTTCATTGGGTTAATTGTCTTTTATTATGGATGATATGATGTTTAATGGTGATTCTTATAGTAAAATCCCCCATGAACACATGAATTTCCCCTTAAACCTAATTTCATGAATTGTGATGGGTGTATTGATGCAAGGTGAATACTATGAATTGTTTCTATAGTATTGTTGTTATTGAATCTTGTTATATTCATGCCTAATGTAGCATTTCTAGGTCTGATTGTCTGACATGATTCATGTCCCTTGAAGGGTAAGTTATGAAGGTTTGTACATGTTGATGAACGTTGTGTATGAACTCATGATTCACTTAGAAGGTGAAGATCCTATGACTATTGTGTAAATTGAGGTATTGTTGAAAGACCATTCTTCCCTTACCCTTACACTTGATTATGTATGAATTGTCTAGGATGATGATGATGTTGTTGTGTTGATTGAAAGGCCATTCTCATGAAACACTATGAATAATAATGTGAAAGGTTTACTCATATGTTAATGACGATTCTAAGGTTGAAAATACATTTTCACTTTATTGAATCTATGAGCTATTTTATGAGTTGTATTGAATGAAGGGAAAAGTATTCATTCACACATGTAAATGAAATTCAAGACTAATTATGTATAATTTGGGAATCAATGCTTAGCACCGAACGGATATGGTCAATGAGGTAGAGACCCTCCCGTCAATACAATAGGCCGGGTCATCTAGATTATTATCATGAGATGGAAACTCCTCCGCCAATACAATAGGTTGGGTTTCTAGAAACAATCTCCCTATCCTATAACTATGTGCCCACATACGACTTTAGCTAGTGGATCCACCTAAAAGCTAAACATGTTAGTTCTACCTTAGGCAAGTAGGACACCTTCTTTCGGTGCGGGGTTACACGACACCGGATTCCATGTAGCTCACATGGTCTAGGTCGGTTATGGCTATTCTTCCCTACATGACAAGATAATGAATATGACACGAACTATAATATGACTTCTTGATGAGTTTTACTTAGTAGGAGTGGGGGTATGGGATGGTTTCTTTATGCTATGATGAGACATGAATGTATGCATGTATGCTGAATGGATGGTTGCTATGAATGACTTTCCTTATGATCTATGTAATGTACATGACTAATTCCTTATTTATGACTATTGATTATGATGAGGTCTAAAGATGATATGTATGACTAACGTGGCTCCAAATGAGTACTTAGTATAGTTGGTATTATGGGATGTCAAACATACATTGCACAAGTGTTCCTTAGGGTTGCTAAGGTAATGGTTTTACTATGTTTGGAGGATAAATGTGATTATGATTCGTGTTTTACCTTGAAAGTGCATGTTGAAATTCCAAACTTGACAAATGCATACTTTTTAACTAAAATGTCCTTTTCTCACGACCCAGGGTTACCCCCTACACGTAACATGGCGTAGTTGACCCCGAAGGGGTCGCATACAAGCCCTTAGCATATTCATACACATAATGTCAAAAGAAATAATGCGGAAATTAAAACTTTTTCTTCAACAAACGAAGTCATTTTTTTTTCAAAATAGAACGGAGTCTAAACATTGTCTCATTGGCCATCTATACAATCGAATACTTCGACATATAGGGATACAACCCTTACATAGTTCTAAAAAGAAACTAATAAAAGAAACTACTAAGATATATATTAAGTAAGATATTGGTCCCTAAACTTGAGGACTCATCAACTAGCTTGGAGGATCACCTATTCCAAGCCCTTTGAACCAAAACTACCATCTCCATGAACCAACCCCCTACATTGTAGAAAACATAGAAATATGGGTTAGCACAAAAATGTACTAAGTATGGTAGCCATACACAAAACCATTAAAGCATGCATGAAAAGGGACATTTAATTTGAAATCATACTTTATACCATTTTTGAACATCATATTTGAAATAGTTGGAGAATGCAACCAATAAGGCAACTCGCATACATTTCATTATAACCTGAGAGATATCATTTTAACAACAAGCATAGTCTCCAATATCAATATAATACACATCCCAATCTTCACAATACATAGCCTCCAATATACAAGAATACACGGTTAAATACCAAGACCATCACATCATGAAGTAATCATCACATAAGCAACCTCTAGAACACACTTGTGCAATGCATGGTAACTAACATGTATTTACAATGTACAACACAAATCCAATATCACATTCACACTCATTTCATGGTAAAGCCATTACCTTAGTAACCTCTAGGGAACACTTGTTCAATATGGGGTTAGCATCCCATAATACCAACCCTACTGAGTACTCATTTGAAGCTACCTAAGTGATATACATTACATCTTTAGACTTCATTATATGCAATATTCACAATTAAGGAAATAGTCATGTACATTACTTGAATACAAGGAAGGTCATGCATAACAACTATCCATTCAATATACATACATGCATTTGAATCTCATCATAATGCAAAAGAACCAACCCATGACATCCTACTAAGTCTACTTGTGCAATGTGGAAGTGAAATCCCATAACCCCACTCCTACTAAGTAAACTCACCAAGAAGTCATAGTATAGTTCATGTCTCATTCATTAACTTCATTATTATAGGGAAAAATTGCCATAACTGACATAGACCATATGTGCTACATGGAATCCGGTGTCATATAACCCCACACCGAAAGAAGGCGCTCTTACTTGCCGAAGGTAGAACTAATTATATTTATCTTCTAAGTGGATCCACTAGCTAAGTCCTATGTTTGGCACATAGTTATGGGATAGGGATATTGCTACTAGAAACCCAACCTATTGCATTAGTGGAGGGGCCTTTTCCTCATCATTCATATCCACTCGGTACTAAGCATTATTTCCCAATTATACATAATTAGTATGGAATTGTTTCTACATGTGTGAAGGCATACTTCACCCTTCGTTCAATACAACTCACTAAATAGCTCATAGATTCATTTAAAGGTGAGAACTAACTTTCAAGCTTAGAATCATCATTAGTATGTGAGTATACCTTTCACACTAAGATCATATGTTCTCATGACAATGGACTTTCAATCAACACAGTAGGATCATCATGGCCATGTACATTTCATGCATAATAATGAGTAAAGGTGCATATGAGAACTATACTTTCAATTAACACCATTGATACATCATATTCATGTTTATGCATGGAGTGTGTGTGATTGTCCTCACAACGGCACAACAGCAACAGCATACACCTCCCTTCTCAAGGGGGTCACAACATGTACATAATATCCCAACTCATGCACGATTCATATATATTGCATTTAAGGATCTTAGACCATGTAAATCAATATATCTAATATTCATTACAATAGACGTGGATGCATGCATCATAGCAACACCATTATGATCATAACATAACATTCATATTCGTATCGTATCATACTTAGTCATATCTAGGGTTGTAGGGGAGAGGGACCTTATCTCAACACTACAATACGTATGGAAAGTAAGCATCTCCACCATAAGTGGATCAATAATTAATAATTAGAATACTTGACAAGTAAACACCCCCACCATAAGTGGATCAATCCATTCATTTATAATACTCCACATAACATACCTTCATAGATTGCCCTTCAAGGCCAAGAGTCGAGATCAAGTCTAACATCTTAGGTTTGGCACAATAGATAGAAGAACATCATAATCCAACAACATAACCAATATGATCATTTTCAAGGTAATTCATATCTACAAGATTCTATCGTATTCCATTCATGTCTAGGTGATCTAAACTAAGGCCATTCATCAAGAAATTCATCAACCCTAGAAGATCACATCTAACCCCCTCAATTTGCCTCTATCATGATATAACCCTAGACCAAGTCAATTTCATCTTAGATTCATAAGGTAATCAAGAATACATGTAAAACTATACTTAGATCATGTAATTACATCATAAACAACTCTAATTCAATCAATTGAATCAACTTCTAACAACATTCATTGTGTAGAGAAAAGGTATAGCTAGGGTTGGGGGAAAACTCATGGATTCTTTAGAATTGAAGTTAAAACCATCTAAAATCAGTAGTATTACCAATAATAAACGTAGTTCAATCTTTAAGAACAACTTAGAAAGGAATCCATGGGGTTGAGTTGAAACCCTAGCTTTTGAAGATTTCTAGAATTGAATTAAAAGTTTTTGAGAGGGCTCCATGGGTGATAGCTACCCATGGATGAAAACCACCATACCTTAGGTGTAGAAACCCACGAAAATCCTAAGAGAAAGCCTCCATATTCAAGCCCCTAGGCTGGTTTCTTCATTGGTCTTCAATGGTGTCCTTGGAGAGAAGACTTTGGGAGAGAAAGGGAATAGGGTTTTGATTTGGGGTCTTGACTTGTGGTGAATTAAATGGATTAATTTAGGGACTTATAAGTTTATATAGGTCATTAATTAACCACCTAACCGACCTCCCTTAACCCCCACTTAATTAACTAATCAATTAACTAACCCCTAACTCGAAACAAAACTGCCAACACACAGCCCAACCTACGGACAGCCTTCCACGGACCGTAGACCAATCTACTGGCCGTGGTTGGCTTCCGTGGTTTAGGACTGTGGATCTAAATGCTGCATTCCCAAGGAGAAACTAAGTATGGACTCACGAGGTCCATCCACAGACCTTGGTATGGTCTACGGGGTGTGGTTTGCCTTCGTAGATCACCACCAAAAGAAACAGATCATGCTGTCCAGGCAGCTTTGGGGGACTGTTTTGGGGTCCTTCTCAAGGACCCCTCGAGTGGTCTTTGGGGAGTCATACTCAGACGTTTAATCCCTAAACATGTCCATCTAAGTATGAGAGTCACTTCTACAAGTTTTCACCCTCAAACAACACTCCAAACTTCAACGACAAGACCCCTTCAGCTCACTAGTTCAAATGACTAGTTTCCGTACGTTATAGTCGTTTCTTGACGTTTGACCTCCAATCTCCTCAAACTAACTTCAAAAGCCATTTTTCATCATTTATAAAAGTTTCAGACTATAAACTCACATGTGAGGCTCTAGTTGAACCTACTAGATTACGTCAAGCTTCCGTGAGGTCTTACTAGTTTCTACGGGGTATTACATTATCCCCTCCTTGGGAACATTCGTCCCCGAACGACACTTAAATCATCTTATGGAATCAAAGACTCAAAACCAGCAGCCCAACAAGTAAGTAACATCAAAATGGAGCACAACCCAAAGATACACCATTCATAATGAGCAGCATACAAAAGGAGGAAAACTTCATATCCAAAAATATGGTCAATGCAATCCTAAGGAAATAGTACATCTATCAACCCATATGCATGACATTATCATATTTAGTTATGTTCAAGGAGGAACTACCTTCTCCTAGTCATAAGACAAGTTCACATGTCATTTCATCAAGGTCCAACATAAGCATGTTCATTAACTATCTCATGAAGTCAAAATATGCACTCAACATATACAATGCAATTCAACATGAGGAACATATAAGTCATGAAGACTCACTTACTCTAAAACATGCATTCTCACAAGACGTGCACAACATAAGGAGAATCATGCAAAAACTCATACAATGCACATAACTCCCAAAATACACAAACTCAAGAGGAATTAATTCACCTCAACATATTTCATTTCATTGGAGGAAGTTCCTTCTCCAACTCAAACCATGTTTATCATAACAACTTAAGCCAACTATGCAATTACTTCTTAAAAGCACATTTAAACCATTCACCTCATGAATCACATAGGCTACATACTCTATTTGCTTATCAACATGAGGAACATGAGACATGAAAACTCATTCTATCATAAAACATGAATTCACAAGAACATACTCATCATAAGGATATCATGAAAATATATAAGTCACACATGACTCCTAAAGCATAAATTAAGCCCACCTAGGAACTCTCTATCTCACGCTAGAATAGGAATGAAAGAAAGAGATGAGGATGTCGGGATTTCAACTAGTCATGTTTTCTAAGCACACCATACCCTCTTTAGGAGGAAGCCCTCACTAAAACCCTCAATAAAACTTCTTTGAAGCACTCCTAAAGACATAACCAAACTCACATTTTTCCATCATTGCAAAAGTATATGGTGCTCAACATCTAGCAACACCATCCTCACATGACACAACAAGTACTAGATCTTTAAAAATGAAGCATTTGTTCTAGATTGCCATCTTACTCAAAAGGTGATAACTAATACACATTCAAGAGTCCCATATTCTTCTAACCATCCGAGCCCTATCAATAATAAAAAAACACCATGTATGCAACCCATCCTTACTAAGAGTCACATCAAGGTCTAACATGCCAAGTTCCACCAAGTCAACAAGAGTATTTCTAGGGAACAAGGTAAAGGATATCCTCCATAAACCCTTTTTTACTAACTTTAAACTATTAACCATGGTAAATTATGAAAAAAGCTCTATTAATTCATCCGGAGAACTCTAAGCCTCATAACCTCATAAGGCATCATACAAGATGAGGTAATATCGGAACTCAACATAGAACTTATTCTCACATGAAATTACCAACATACCGGTACCTCCATCCAAAAAGTCTTCCAAGTCAACCCTAGTAGCATCCCTTTCTAAGGCCTTCACTAGGATATCACTCAAGGTTTCGTATGAGTCTACCACTCCGGTTCTAAGTTTCTCAAACTCACTACACCTCATAAGGTGAGAATTTAAGCAAACCTAACTAATAGCATCAAGTTTAATCAACAATTTTGTTATCTAGGCACATTATCCCTCACATAGGAGACAAACTTACACAAGATCTCTTAAACATCACTTCCTTTAATTCTAAGGTCGGAGCAAGTCATCACTCAAACCTTCATACTCATCACCCAAGATGATTTCTAAATCAAGGTGGATGAAACTTCTACCCCCTTTTAAGGGAAATCTACTCACCTCTCACATCCTAGGTATTTCTAAAGCACCTATATCACAACATTCTTTCAACATACTCCAAAAACTAATCATGACTTCCTATCAATAATCAAACAAAACCCTAAGGCAATCCATCTATGCCAAAGGACTTCATCCATACCTATCATATCAAGTCTTAAAGTCATATTACCATCCTTGCCATCACCTCTAACCTTTACTCCCTCAATCATAGAAGCATATACCCTCTCAAGTAGTCATATCTAGAAAACCAATGGACAAGGGAGAAGAGAGATATCTTATAGAGTTAGGCTCTATGGCACGAGTCAAGGGTAATGAAGAAGTGGAATCTTAAGCATCTTATAGCCTCTCATTCATAAGTCTGGCACGCTTCACAATTATGAACAAGACTCTACTCGATGTGGCCTATGAGACATGAACCTAAATTTATCCCAAAAACCTTATGCTATAATACCAAGTTTGTCACGACCCAGGGTTACGCCCTAGACGTAACATGGCATACTTGACCCCAAAGGGGTCGCATACAAGCCCTTAGCATAATCATACACATAATGTCATAAGAAATAATGCGGAAATTAAAACTTTTTCTTCATCAAACGAAGTCATTTTTTTTCAAAATAGAACGGAGTCTAAACATTGTCTCATTGGCCATCTATACAATTGAATACTTAGACATATAGGGATACAACCCTTACATAGTTCTAAAATGAAACTAATAAAAGAAACTACTAAGATATCTACTAAGTAAGATAATGGTCCCCGAACTTGAGGACTCATCAACTGGCTTGGAGGATCACATATTCCAAGCCCTTTGAACCAAAACTACCATCTCCATGAACCAACCCCTTACATTGTAGAAAACATAGAAATATGGGTTAGCACAAAAATTTACCAAGTATGGTAGTCATGCACAAAACCATTAAAACATGCATGAAAAGGGACATTTCATTTGAAATCATGCTTTATGCCATTTTTGAACATCATCTTTGAAATAGTTGGAGAATGCAACCAATAAGGCAACTCACATACATTTTATTATAACCTGAGAGATATCATTATAACAACAAGCATAGTCTCCAATATCAATATAATACACATCCCTATCTTCACAATACATAGCCTCCAATATACAAGAATACACGGTTAAATACCAAGACCATCACATCATGAAGTAATCATCACATAAGCAACCTCTAAACACACTTGTGCAACGTATGGTAACTAACATGTATTTACAATGTACAACACAAATACAATATCATATTCACACTCATTTCATGGTAAAGCCATTACCTTAGTAACCTATAGGGAACACTTGTGCAATGTGGGGTTAGCATCCCATAATACCAACCCTACTAAGTACTCCTTTGAAGCTACCTAAGTGATGCATTACATCTTTAGACTTTATTATATGCAATATTCACAATTAAGGAAATAGTCATGTACATTACTTGAATACAAGGAAGGTCATGCATAACAACTATCCATTCAATATACATACATGCATTTGAATCTCATCATAATGCAAAAGAACCAACCCATGACATCCTACTAAGTCTACTTGTTCAATGTGGAAGTGAAGTCCCATACCCCCACTCCTACTAAATAAACTCACCAAGAAGCCATAGTATAGTTCATGTCTCATTCATTAACTTCATTATTATAGGGAAAAGTTGTCATAACCGACATAGACCATGCGAGCTACATGGAATCCAGTGTCATATAACCCCACACCGAAAGAAGGGGTTCTTATTTCCCGAAGGTAGAGCTAATTATATTTAGCTTCTAAGTGGATCCACTAGCTAAGTCCTATGTTTGGCATATAGTTATGGGATAGGGAGATTGCTACTAGAAACCCAACCTATTGCATTAGCGGAGGAGCTTCCATCTCATGAGTTTACTACAGATGACCCAACCTATTGCATTAGCGGAGGGGCCTTTTCCTCATCGTCCATATCTACTCGGTACTAAGCATTATTTCCCAATTATACATAATTAGTATGGAATTGTATCTACATGTGTGAAGGCATATTTTACCCTTTGGGGTCAAGTACGTCGTGTTACGTCTAAGGGGTACCTTTGGGTCATGAAAAACTTGGTATCAGAGCATAAGGTTTTGGGATGATATTTAGGTTGATGTCTCATGAACCACATCTAGTAGAGTCTTGTTCATGAGTGTGAAGTGCGCCACACTTATGAATGAGAGGCTATAAGATGTTTAGGAACTTTCACCTCTTTCATTACTCTTTAGTCATGCTTTGGAGTCCTAACTCTATGAAGTCCTTTTTCCTAACCCTTCTCTTGTGATTATAGGCAATGAATACAAGAAGGGCTAATGCAAGGAGGGCGGAAGAGGAGAATGTGAATGAGGGAGTTCCTCCCCAAGCTCCTCAAGACCCTCAAGTTCCTAATGATGAAGGGGCTATGACTAATGTGGAGATAAGGGCGGCTCTCCAAACATTGACTCAACTCATGACAACTCAAACTCAAGTCGTGACCATTCAAGCCCAAGATATAACGGCCCAAACCAACCAAGATATTGGGCTTCGGGTAAATCCTAATGTGATCACTATGGCTTCAAGGTTGAGAGACATTACTATAATGAACCCTCCTATGTTCTTTGGTTCCAAAGTGGATGAAGACTCACAAGAGTTTGTGGAAGAGATCTACAAGATAGTTGATGCTATGGGGGTGACTTCTATTAAGAAAGTCGAACTAGTCGCTTATCAAATGGAGGATGTGGCCCAAGTATGGTATACTCAATAGAAGGATAATAGGGTTATAAGAGTGGGTCCCATTGGTTGGAAATTGTTCAAGAAAGCATTCTTTGATAGGTTCTTTCCACAGGAAAAGAGGGAACCAAAAGTGGAGGAATTTATCGACCTTCGGCAAGGAGGTATGAGTGTCCAAGAATATTCTTTGAAATTCACTAAGTTGTCCAAATATTCCCCATCGTTAGTTTCTAATCCAAGGGATGAGATGAGTTGATTTGTGACGGGTGTGTCCGATTCCATTGAAAAAGAATGTCGTGCGGCAACGCTCCATGATAACATGGATATCTCACGGTTAATGGTATATGGTAAACAAGTTGAAGAGACAAGGCTTAGAAAGAAGACTAGAGAGGTAAAGAGGGCAAGGACCGATGATGGAAATTCTTCTAAGGGTAAGTTTGAGGGTCAAAGTGGACCAAGGTTCAAGAAGAGATTTTCCAACCAAAGATCCTCTAGTGCTCCAAAAACCAACAAATATAGGGTGTCTAACCCTAAGCCTCTAGGAAGCAATCGGGGTGGTTCTTCCATGGAGAGACCTACATGTGCCAAGTGCGGTAAAAAGCATGAGGGAAAATGTCTTGTCGGTATGGGTGTGTGCTATGGATGTGGAAAAAGTGGGCATCAATTGAAAGATTGCCCAACCCGTACGGCCAAGGGAAAAGAGGGTAATCAAGTTCCTTCAAGTGGTTCAAATTCTGATGCTCCCAAGAAGAATCGCTTCTATGCTCTTCAATCCCGAGGTCAGAAAGAGAGTTCCCCGGATGTGGTAATGGGTATGTTGCAAGTCTTTTCCATTGATGTTTATGCATTATTAGACCTCGATGCCACTTTGTCTTTTGTTACACCCTTTGTGGCTATGAAATTTGATGTACTCGCTGATGTCTTAGAAGAACCCTTTTCGGTTTCTACCCTGGTTGGCGACTCGGTTGTAGGAGTTTATAGGAGTTGTCCCATTTCATTGTCTCATAAAGTCACATTGGTTGATTTAGTAGAATTATATATGTTGGACTTTGATGTCATCTTGGGGATGGATTGGTTGCATGATTTTTTTGCATCCACTGATTGTAGAACCCGGGTGGTTAAGTTTCAATTTCCTAATGAGCCTACTTTAGAATGGAAGGGGGGAATTCTATCCCTAGAGGTCGTTTTGTGTCATGTGTAAAAGGTAGAAAAATGATCTCAAAGGGGTGCATGTATCACATTGTTAGGGTTACGGACGTTGAGTCTGAGACTCTTTCTTTGGAGTCGGTCCCCGTAGTGAGAGATTATCCAAAGGTCTTCCCCGATGACTTGCCCGGTATTTCTCCCGAACGGGAAATAGACATTGGCATTGATCTTTTTTTGGATACACAGCCCATATCCACTCCCCCTTATCGGATGGGCCCAGCCGAATTGAAAGAGTTGAAGGAGCAACTCAAAGACTTGTTAGACAAGGGTTTTATTCAACCAAGCATATCTCCATGGAATTCTCCGATATTGTTTGTAAAGAAGAAAGATAGGTCCCTTAGGATGTGTATTGATTACCGCCAATTGAACAAGGTCACTATAAAGAATAAGTATCCACTTCCTAGAATTGACGATTTGTTTGATCAACTTTAAGGGGCTAACTTTTTCTCCAAAATAGATTTTTGTTCGGGTTACCATCAACTAAGGGTAAGAGGATATGACATTCCCAAGGTGGCCTTAAGGACCCGGTACGGTCACTACGAATTTGTGGTTATGTCTTTTGGGTTAACAAATGCCCCGGCAGCATTCATGGACCTAATGATTAGGGTGTTTAGACAATATCTTGATTTGTTTGTGATCGTCTTTATTGATGATATTTTGATCTATTCAAGGAGTGAGGGTGAACATAAGGATCATTTAAAGATAGTATTGCAAGTCCTTAAAGACCACCAATTATATGCTAAGTTTAGCAAGTGTGAGTTTTGGCTAAGGTCGGTAACCTTCCTTGGTCATATTGTGTCAAGCATGGGTATTGAGGTAGATCCGAAGAAGATGGAGGTGGTCAAGGGTTGGCCTAGACCTCTAACTCCTACCGATATTAGAAGCTTTATGGGATTGGCCGGCTACTATAGGAGGTTTGTTGAGGGTTTCTCCTCTATTGCTTCTCTGTTGATGGCCTTGACTCAAAAGCTAAGCTTTTGTGGTCGGAGGCTTGTGAGAAGAGCTTCCAATAATTGAAGGATAGGCTTACATCCGCTCCGATGTTGACCTTACCGGAGGGTACCGACCGGTTTGTGGTATATTGTGACGCTTCTCGAGTGGGTTTGGCATGTCCTTATGCAACATGGTAAGGTGATTGTCTATGCTTCGAGGCAACTCAAGGTACATGAAAAGAATTATCCGACTCATGATCTCGAACTAGTGGCGGTGGTGTTTGCCTTGAAAATTTGGAGGCACTACCTATATGGAGTCCATGTAGATGTTTTCACCGACCGCAAGAGTCTTCAATATGTATTTAGCCAAAAAGACTTGAATCTCCGACAAAGAAGGTGGTTAGAAATTTTGAAGGATTATGACATGAGTGTCCTTTACCACCCCGGCAAAGCTAATGTAGTTGCGGATGCCTTAAGTCGAATGTCCATGCGTAGTGTGGCTCATGTAGAAGATGAGAAGGAGGAGTTAGTTCGTGATGTGCATAGGTTGACCCAATTAGGTGTCCAACTAGTGGATTCAACCAAGGGTGGTTTCATGGTCCATCATAGTTCTGAGTCGTCTTTTGTTGTTGATGTAAAGTCTAAGCAACACCGTGATCCTATCTTAATATAATTGAAAGAATCGGTTCTCAACAAGTCCATTGAGGCTTTCTCCCAAGGGGGAGATGGGGTGCATAGGTACCAAGGTAGATTATGTGTTCCGAATGTTGATGGCTTGAGAGAGAAAATTTTAGAAGAGGCTCATGGTTCGCGGTATTCTATTCATCCGGGAGCCACCAAGATGTACTGTGATCTACGGGAAGTCTATTGGTGGAATGGCATGAAAAATGATATAGCGGGTTTGTAGCCAAATATCTGAATTGTCAACAAGTTAAGGCCGAACATATAAAATCGGGAAGTTTGTTCCAAGATATAAATATTCCCACTTAGAAGTGGGAGGAGGTGAATATGGACTTTGTGGTGGGTTTACCTCGTACTCGAAGGCAACATGATTCTATTTGGGTCATTATTGATAGGATGACTAAATCAGCCCACTTCATTCCCATCAAGGTTTCTTTTTCGGAGGAAGACTATGCTAAGTTGTACATCAAGGAAATAGTGAAGTTGCATGGGGTTCCCTTGTCTATCATATCGGATCGGGGTACTCAATTTACTTCACATTTTTGGAAGGCATTTCAACAAGGGCTTGGTACCAATGTTAAACTTAGTATCGCTTTCCACCCTCAAACGTATGATCAAGTGGAACGCACCATTCAAACCTTAGAGGACATGTTGAGGGAGTGTGTGACTGATTTCAAGGGTAATTGGGATGACCATCTCCCATTGATAGAATTTGCCTACAACAATAGTTACCACTCAAGCATTACCATGGCTCCGTTTGAAGCACTATATGGTAGGAGGTGTAGATCTCCGGTTGGTTGGTTTGAAGTAGGTGAGTTTGCTCTAATTGGTCCCGAACTAGTTTATGATGCCATTGAAAGAGTTCGACTATGAGGGAGAGATTGAAGACGGCCCAAAGTCGGCAAAAAGCTTATGCCGATGTTAGAAGAAGGGATCTCGAATTTGAGATTGGTGATTGGGTCTACTTGAAAATCTCACTTATGAAAGGTGTGATGAGGTTTGGTAAGAAGGGGAAGCTTAGTCCCCGGTATGTAGGCCCATACCAAATCTTGAAACGTGTCGGGAAAATGGCATATGAATTAGACTTGCCAAATGAGTTGGCTCCGGTTCACCCGGTGTTTCATGTTTCCATGCTCAAGAAGTGAATTCGTGATCCGGTATCCATCCTTCCTTTAAAGGGTTTAGGAGTTAATGAGAACCTTTCTTATGAAGAAGTCCCGGTTGAGATTTTGGACCGGCAAGTTAAGAAGTTGAGAAATAAAGAAGTAGCTTCCATTAAGGTCTTATGGAGGAATCACTTAGTTGAGGGTGCTACATGGGAGGTCGAGGCCTATATGAAGTCCCATTATCCTCATCTTTTTCCTTCTACTCCTATCCAAACTTGAGGTAAGTATTTTTTCTTGAGTTGGTGTTTTGGAAGTCATATGTGCTACAAGTGTTCTTTATGATTTTCCTTATGTTGTGCATGTTCTTGTTAGAATTCATGTTTAGCATAAATTGGGTTTTCATGATTTATATGTCCCTCATGTTGATTTGTATTTTAGTATGATGATTGCATATTTGGCTTCATGAGGTGAATTGATGGACATGCTTAGTTATGTTTTGATGAAATGACATGTTGACTCCATATTATTGTGTTGAGCTTGCTTGAGTTGGAGAAGGTAGTTCCTCCCATGTTTATGTGAATTGATGACTTTTGTGAATATTGGGTTGGTGAATGTAGTTCATACTTCCTTATGTTTCATTGTTACGTATTGAGAATGGAGTTGATGTTTCCTCCTATGAATTGTGCATTATGTTAATGTTGCATGCATGATGGGCTGTTGGTCTTGAGTCTTTACTTCCCTAAAATGTTTAAAGTGTCATTCGAGGATGAATGTTCCTAAGGGGGAGATAATATAACAACCCATAAAATTAGTAGGTTGAACTAGAGCCTAAACGTGAGTATGAACGTCAAGTATGAGTATTATTTGAGTCTAGGCCAATAGGGCAAGTGCCAAGCTAAAGGGGCAAGCCAAGGCCAAAGGCCAAGGCTGCCCCAAAACTTGAGCACACTGCCTCAACTACCACGGCTCGTGGTCATGACCACACCCCGTGGGAGGCTTCGTGGAGTTGCCTTGGCCAAATGAGGGAAACCTCCAAGTGTCTTAGACACTGCATCAACCTCCACGGCTCGTGGTCTCGACCACGGCTCATGAAGCCCTCTGTGAAGAGAACTTAGGCGTGGTTGCTTGATGGCATGAAGTAGCATTGCTACTGCCTCAACCCTCTATGGGCATGACCACATGTCGTGGTCCATTTCACGGCTCGTAAAGGGTCCCGTGGAGATGACTTAGGCAAATGAGCCTTGTGCCCTAAAAAGGTGGCCACTGCCTCACCTTCACGGGCAGGACCACGGGTCGTGGTCCCTGACGGGGACCATTAAATGAGGGTCAATCAAGTCATTTCCTTTTTAGTCCAATTAAGTGGGGGTGCTTTGGGTATTTTTGGGGGAAGTATATAGGTTGTTTTTAAGTCAAATTTCACAAGACTAACTCATTAATTCACAACACCCAAATATTTCCCCAAAATCCTCTCCTCTCCAATATTTCTCTCTCTAGAGTTCCTCCATTGAAGAAGCTCAAGAACTTGAAGAATAGGGCTCAAGAATCCATCTTCTCAACTCCAATTCATGGGCAAAGCTTCAATTAAGGTATGGGAGTCTTAATTTATGGAAAGTTTTCTTCCATAAAGCCCTTCAACTCTAATTTCAAATT
>JAJOOO010015522.1:0-36302 GCA_029582685.1 Solanum piurae | reverse complement strand
ACAACCACATCAACTTTTGCCGAAGATAACGGTCCAGATGTTATTCTCTGGTTGGAACTAGCATCATGCAAGAGAACTTTAATGGGCCTATTTCCCATGGATACTTTACTGCCCGTGAAAAGGGAAGAAGGAAATATATCGTCAAAGAGTAACTGAATAGCCCTTGATTGAGAAGTCTCGTCATCATTAAGTGAGGATCTGCAACAACCAAAAGAAATCCCTTTGTAAATCATTTTATACCAATATCAACCAACACATTCATGCCGATGCTTAGTGAATGGTAAGTTTATAGTTAAGAAAACAACACAATTCCTCATTGTGCAAGAACTGACCTCAGGGTAGATTGAAGTGTTCTCTCAATCTCTTCACGCACCTATCACCATTTAAGAAAACCAAGGATGATAAACATGGAAACTTTAACACAAGACAAATCAAAGTAAAAATAAATAAAACAAAATACTCCTCTCTGTTGACAATAACTAATTTTAGCTTCCATATAGCAATAATTTTCAAGACTACTCCAATTGGGAATTGAACAGAAATATTTCAAGCGTTTGCCCTGTGAATGACAATTTCACTGGCACTCTGTATACCTGCAGAATTCACATGGCATGGTCCTGTACAATAGTAATTGAACAAGGACTAAATCATAAATCACTAATAACACAATCCAATAACAATCCTCCAATCAAGATCAATCAGATGAAAGGAAAGATCACCAAGATGGAGAAGTAAACGATGAAGATTCTGAGATACATATTACAGATATTCAATGGCTGGCAAAAAGGATTAAGAAAAGGTAAAGAACACTTCGGATAGCAAGCAAACTGAGAAAACCTTGTAACTTATCAATATGCTGACAAAACTTACAGAAATGTAAAATGCAACTTGATGAACAAATGTGAAGATATCTTGTCAAATGTCAAGGAAGTCCAGGCTTTAACCTCATATTCACTAACCAAATAATTTTTTCCAATCAAAAAAGGGCTCAGGAGGTTTCAAAATTTAACAAATTATGTCCCTTTGCACAATCTTGAAGACTAAATTGTATTTCTCCTACAAACAGAAAGATATAATACTAGTATTTTTTTTTGCTTAGCGAATAGAATCTTACCCATCTTCGGATTGAGGGCTCCAACCTTAGTGCAAGTTCTTGTGGAGAAGAGTAACTCCTTAACCCTGAAAAAAGCCTGTAAAAAAAAACACCAATCAAAACAATGCAACCCAAATTCACAAAAAACAGATGAAAGACAGAAACTTTAATCAACATACGCATTAGAAGGATGTTGGCGCTTAGATTCCCTAGGTGGAAACTCAGAGTTTTCATCACAATCCTGATTGATATTCCGTTTCTGTACCATCAAAGTCCAATTGGGGAGTGATACCAATAGTCCTGCACAATATGATAGAAGGTAACGTTCAACTGCTAACAACTATAGTCTTATATAGAAAATAATGACCCCCAAATTAGCAGGAAACAAGTAGGAAGCTTCATATATATCCAATTAATTTACATTGTCAAACACAAAGGGTGTGTAGTTCTCTTAGACATTAACACAAACACATTGTGGGTGCTATGTGTGGCTGTGTTTATTATTCAAAATTCAAACTTAAAGACCTACTTGTTTAAGTCAATGTCGTCTTCTGCATTAAAGGAAGAGAATCTTGAATAAAATATTGTTGCTTTTTCTGATTAATCAAATCCACAACTTGGAACAATGGGGGCTTTCAAGATTTGAAGAAGAAAAATCCAAGAAAATAACCAGAATTAGTAGGCAACGATGAATTACCTACCGCGTGAACTTAGAAAAATACAAGGAAAGTTCAGTTACAAGAATATAGAGGATCTAATCAACCCAAACTTTGTGGAACTGCCGCTAGACACATAATCAATGCATTGCGACTCCTCGTTATATATTATTCCCTCCGTTCAACAATAGTTGTCAATTATACTATATCACTTCTCTATTACAATTTTCAAGATATTGTATTCATTTTATTCAAAGAGTAATATAATAAAATTATCCTTCTATTTAGGGTTGTTCAAAATCGAACCGAAACCGATAACCCAATCGAATAAAAAATATTGGTTGATCGGTATTGAGTTATTGATTTAGCTGTTTTGATTTTTTTTGTTATCGGGTTATCGGTTTTTAACGATTTGAAGTTTTTACTTAACGGATTAACCGATAACTCGATAATAAATTAAATAATTATATTTATATCATTTTGTATATAAAGTCTTTGACTTAGAATTTGGTTTCCTACTTTTATTTTTTGTTGTCTCAAACACTTGGTTATTCTACAATGTAAAAGTATTTGTTTTTGAGCAAGATGTAACTTGTGAACTCATGTGCATGGTTTATTTGGTTTGTCACCTTGTTTCTAAGTGATTTTCAATGTGTTTTTTTTGTGTCAAATCTTAACGGTTAAACCGATAACGATCAAAACCGATAAACCAATAACCGATAAGTCAATATCTTAATGGTTCTATAACAGTTTAGCATCTCTACAAATCAATAACCAATAAGTCAAATCGATAAACTTCAAAATCAAACCGACCAATATGCAACTTGACTCCTATTTATAATTTTTTAAAAAGTGTGTAAAGTCAATAATAAATAAATATTATTGTACAGAAGGAGTAGTTATTCATTTTGTTAAGATATAATGTGGGTATTAGTGTCATAAAGTATAAAAGTAAAATAGAAAAAAAATACATTAGTTTTATTTTGATTTTGTAAATTAACAACTAACTTGAGATAATAATTTACACAGATCTGACTCCCCTCCATTACTCCTTCCCTCCATTTCGTCAAGTGTACGACTAGACGAGAGACATATGTCTTATTTAAAATTTAAAGGTTAAGATTATATTACATTAATAAATATCATAATCATAGTTAAGTCAATTAATTTTAGAAAACTACTCTCCAAATTTGGTAAGAATTACAATATATTCCACACAAAATATGTACGGAATATATTGTAATTTTAGAAAACTACTGTCCAAATTTGGTAAGAATTCCAATATATACCATACAAAATTTGTACGGAATATATTGTAATTTTAGAAAACTACTCTCCAAATTTTGTATGGAATATATTGTAATTCTTACCAAATTTGGAGAGTAGTTTTCTAAAATTAGTTGACTTAACTATGGTTATGATATTTATTAATATAATATAATCTTGATCTTTAAATTTTAAATAAGACACATGTCTCTCGTCTAGACGTGCACTTGACGAAATGGAGGGAAAGGGTAATGGAGGAGAGGCGGATCCATAATTTACAGTAAGATGGGCAACTAATGTGGGAAAAGGAGAGTATTAATTATTATTATGATAAAATAAGGGTATTTAGGTTATTTTTGTCAAATTATATTAATTTAATAGGATAAAAATATATTTTAAAAATACATATTTTACATGTTCTTTTAATTGAGTTATTTTTTATAATCGTGGTATCCAGTTTAGTTTGGATGCACCTCGATTGATTTTACGGAATATTTGTAACCTCTCACCATGAACCAACTCATTTCATTGACCATCATATCATATTCTTGGTTCAACCTACTTCATTGATCACAAGTCATGCCCTTATGTTAGTTGCATGTTATTACAAACATAGGGTTGGATGCTTAAAAAAAATCTAAATATTGATCATAATTTATTTTTTTAAAATAAAAAATATTTAAAGTGGCTACGTCATTAAATAGTTAACAAAAATTGTATTTTTAGCTAAAACTATTAGAAAATTAACTAGGTAAAATTGGATGACCAAACTAGAGTTTTTGGCCAAAATCATCCTTAAACTACATCCTTAAGGTATCATTCTTAGCAGAAAACATCCTTCAAGTATTTAAAACTGAGCAATTTTAATCCTTCTACTTGAATTTATCAGAAAACTAATAGATCCCACAAAAATCAAGTCATCCCTTCGTAATTATTATTCTTAGAGACGTCAAAAAACTATCGTGAACTTTTTCGGTAATTGAGTTTAGCATTATGCAAAATCTTTTAATTTGACAGTTTTTTTTTCCATTTATTTTTCATGTAATTTGATATTAAAAATATTATTAGTTGAAATATGTTTCTTCTCAATTTAATATGCTAGAAGCGGCGTTTGTTGGAGATTTCCGCTTCTAATAATGTAGAATGAAACTCAAATGCGAGACATAATCAATATTTTGATCATTTGAATATTAGATTGGCCCAAAAATTTATTGATCTAAACACAATTTGGCTTTGAAAAAGGTAAAGATAATTAAGTTCCAGCTTTTTTATGTTACTAAAGGAGAAAAAGAGCATATCATGTATCCTCACACCTTTCAAACATTTTTTGTTTCAGTAAGCAATGATGTCTAAGATTTTAATATTTTTTTCAGGAACTTCTTATAGCAGGTAATGAAATTATGGAAGAAAACTTTTGTTTATAGTCACATGAACTACTCATGTTTTTGTAGGATCCCTTAGTTTTTTGACGATATCTAACAGAAGGATGAAAATGGTTAACTTTCAAATACTTAGAGGATGTTTTTTGCCAAAAATTATCCTCTAAGTATGTAATTTAAGTTTGAGGTATAGTTTAAAGATGTTTTTGGCCAAAAACTCCACCAAACTAATGAGACAAAATTGAATTACATCTTTAAATTAAAATAAAATAAAAATAAAAATAAAGTGATTTTGATGACCATAAACTGACTATTCAGACATTCATCTTGCATAGACATATATACATGTATGTTTATAAACAAGTCATATTTTAACTAGAATTTTTTGTAATTACATAGTTCAAATAAAAAAATAACTAATGAAATGAACATGAATTTGGTTATTTTCAAATCTTTAGTCCATACATCAACCATCATGAATGTCTATTAATAATCAACCATACATAAGAAACCCATGATCATACATTAATCATGTATATTATGCAAGTCTTTCTATATTTGAATTTTGATCTAAAACACCATATTTTCTTAAATTTTGAGATTGAAAAATTAGATAAAACCAACGCGTTTGGTAATGAAGACAACCAACCAGCGTGAAAGAGACTAACAAATTTGAATCCCAACAAAAAAGTCTTGATGTAAACTATAAAGTAAATATAATAATTTTTTTTTAAAAAAAGAAGTACAATAATAAAATCAAAATTTCCACTCCAATGAGGGGGGGAAATAAAAAAGTACTTAGCAGTACTTAATTAAGTAATAAACACAAAAACTATTAGTCAATGACATGACTGGAGATTAGGATGCTTTGTTTTCTTGTTATACAACAATAACAATAATATATATGGTGTATTTATATAAGTGAAGTTTGGAAAAGGTAAAATGTACAAAAATCTTACTTCTATCGTGTAGATATAGAAATGTTGTTTCTAATAGACTCTCAGTTTAAAATAAACACATTTTTGAAGCAGTTTGAAATAGGGAATACAAAAATCAAAGCAGTAAAAATAACATAACGTGAAATAGAAGCAACCATAACGTACAACAGAAGGAATAATAATGTCTATAAAATAATGTGATAATCAAAACACACACAAAAAAATAAGAAGATAATAATCAAAATAGAAAAACAAGAAACTACAAAAATAATATTAATACCAATGATAGGAAAGAAGGTCCAAGTACAATCATCATTTTTTTTCTGTAAGAAATTGAATGAACACTCAACTGTTAATTACTAACCATCTAACATAATCCGCAACTTTCAAACTCTCCCATTTTAGGTCATATTTTTAGTAGGTTCAATATGTGTTATGTCTTATCTAATTATTTCATTATAGTGATAAACTAATGTGTGACACAATTAATCAAAGATTCTAATTTTATTTCTATCAAAAGCCAAGTGTATCAGCATCATTGTCGACACGACTACACATACACCAAAGGCCAATGAAAGGAACTTTGTCATTTTTTAATTGAAACTAGAAATAAAACCTATTGGAAAGAGACATATGCCCTATTATTTTTTGGATTGTGTATGTGTTGAGTAAACTTTTTCACCAAGCAACTAATATTTTCTTGGAAAATTCAAGATTTTGCATATTCTTGGAAGTTGTGTACTTCTCTTTTGTCTGTGTGGAAATATTACTAACATTGTTTGCTCATATTTGTCTCTTGTGCAATACTCTCTCTGTCCCTGTTTTTATTTTTTTGATGGTTCATTTTGACAAATAATTTTTTTTATATTATACCTCAATTAATTATTTTGAAAAAGATAATTTTTTAAAAATTCTTAAATTTTTAATTTATTCACTTCATAATTGATAGTAGTAAAATGATAAACTCACTATGTCAATCATTGTGGATAACTATTGTTAGACAGAGGGAGTAATAATTACTCTACAATCTACTTTCTTCATATTTATATGTCGTCCTTATTAAAAATAGATGGTCATTAATATTTGTCATTTCACAAAATCAATGCATAAATTGCATTATTCTTCCTATTTTACCCTTGAGAGTTATTAGAGAGTGTTTGAATTGACTTAGAAGTTGGTCAAACATACTTTTAAGTCAATTTTTTTACTTCTAGAAGTGTTTGACAAATATAAAATAACTTAAATAAGTTAGGAAGTGTTTGACAAAGTTAAAAATAACTTTAAATAAGTTTAAAATGACTTAAAATAAGTTAAAATCCAAAAATAGGTCTCTCGTCACTTTTATTTTATAACTTAGGTTATTTAAGTTTAACTTTTTATTTTTGACTTAAAAACTATTTTTTTAAGTCAATCTAAACGGGCTCTTAATCTTGAAAGTATGAATTGACCAACATAGAAAAACAAAATAATTAATTTATATTCATTGATCAATTTAATTGATCAAAATAATTTATACTTCCTCCGTCCCATTTTATATGTCATTCCTTTCTATAAATAGTTGGTCCATAATACTTGTCATTTCATAAAATCAATGCATAAATTACCATATTGTTTCTTTTTTTACCCTTGTGAGCTATTAGCCTTGAAAATATACATTTGACCAACTTAGAAAAACTAAGTAAATGATGCATGTTCATTGGTTAAATTAATTAATCAAAATAAATTAATTTATATTCATTGATTGAAAACTTGAGTTCCAAAAAAATTAATTAAGGGTAGAAGGGTAAAGTTACCTCATTTTTTAATGCTTGCAAAGTAAAAATGTGACATATAAAATGGAACGGAGGGAGTATTCCTTTATTGAAAATTTGATTTCAAAAAATATTAAATTTTGCAATGGTACACTTAATTCATAGTAATTTTTTCATTGAAAAGGACACAACCTGTGTTTATGATAATGATCAAATTAATTATATTTTGTAACTTCCAAGGAGTTTCTTATAAATCTAGTGTCGGTGAGAAAAGTCTCTTGTGTTTTCTTCCTCTTCTTATACTTTTTGACTATTTGGTGCATGCCGATTGTCGTTATAAAGACCTTTCTGTAGTGCAAGTGTTATGAGAAAAAATCACAACAACAAATAATCTATTTAGTGTAGTTTTTTAAGTGAATTTGAAAAATTTAGCGTACGCAATTTTGTTTCTATTTTGTAAAGATGAAATTATAGAGGTGTTATTTTTGATAGACTTATGACTTAGTTAAAATATATAAAAATAAGTATATAAGCAAATATAATAGTGAAAAGGTCATGCTGAAAATGATAACGGAAAAAAACAAATATCAACAATAAAATAATGCAATATTTAAGCAAATAAAACAATAGGTAATACTAAAATCGAAGAAAAGAGTAAAAAATATACTCCCTTTTTCCTATTTATACTTTAAATTTCATGTTCCTTAAGAAACTAAGTAAGTTTACTATTGAACCATTATTTAGTCTTGAAGTTGAGTTTATAATAAATAAACATAAATTAATTTATTTTTATTAACTAAATTGACCAATGAATATGGATTAATCATTCAGTTTTTCTATATTGGTTAAAGTCATACTTTCAAGGCTAATAATTTTCAAGGGTAAAATAGAAAGAATAATCTTATTTATGTACTCTATCCGTTCCAATTTATATGTCGTTCTTACTAAAAACAGATGGTCTTTAATATTTGTCATTTCACAAAATCAATGCATAAATGAGATTATTCTTCCTGATTTACTCTTGGGAGTTATTAGTCTCGAAAATATGAATTTGACTAACATATGAAAACTAAATGATTAATTCATGTCAATTTGTCGATTTAATTAATCAAAATAAATTCATTTATGTTCATTTATTGAAAACTTGACTTCAAGAGAATACTAAATAAGAGTACAATGATAAACTTACATAGTTTCTTAAGGATGTAAAATCTAAAATGATGACATATAAATAAGAACAAAGAGAATATTGATTTTGTGAAATGATAAGTATTAATGACCGTCTATTTTTAATAAAGACAACATATAAATAAAAACAAACGGAATAATAATAACAATACTGAAAATAAAACTCGACAACACTCTACCAACAAATATAAACAAAATGGATTTATACCGAGTATTTTAGTTGGGAACAATATTTCGTCGAAGAGACAACGTGAAATAGAAATAATCTCTTTAATTATCTCGGTATAGATGTAATCGACAATTAAAATAAATAATTAGTAATAGAAATAAATTTAGGATAATTGTCACTTTGTGTAGAGTAATAAGAGTATAAAATGTTTTACAAATAATATTATCAGACACCTTGGTGAAAAAAATAAATTAATCAACCACTTTTTCCACTAAACTTTCTAAATTTATTTATTCTAATCTAAGAGTAATAGTAATATATTGGTAACTTCTCACAAGATTCTCAAGCCTTTCATTAGAAAACTTTTCGTGCGATTTTTCTACTCTCCAGTCCTATACTCGTTTTAATTTATTTTATTTCATAATTACGCTAGCAAGATATTATGTATTTTTGATAAAATTTGAAACAATCATCTCAATTGTAAAAGGTATAGAGTTTACCAGAACCCTGTATGATTTTTGAGTGTATTTGGTAAAACACGTCACAACAATTTTTTTATGTGAATAATCTAATTTTTATAGAAAAGAATAGAGAAAAGGCCCAAAATAGTCCCTCATCTTTGGGTTAAGTCTCAAAATTATCTTGAGTTTTCACATGGAACACTAATAGTCCCTCATATTTGCAATATTGGTGCACTTTTGGTCCTCCCCTAAACTTTTGCCTATTTTTTAACATTAATTTTGTCCACAATTTTATGTAAGGAATGTACAATCGTCGTTTTATATATTTTAAACTCTATGTGAGAGAATGTGAGAAGAAGAACACCTTGTTTTGTATAGTAGAAATATTATTGTAGCTAAACTAAAAACATCTTGACATATGACGTTGCAAGAAAATAAAAAATTATACTATTGCACGTGAAATCGTCGTGATGAACCTCTCGACTTTACCTGCAATACGATTTTTACTAAACAAAATAAAGTATTTTTCTTCTCACATTCTCTCACACAGAGTTATTATTTCTACCAAATATATAAAATGATGATTGAACATTCCATACATAAATTATGGATAAAAACAATGTTAAAAAATAGGCAAAATTTAGGAGGAGGACTAAAAGTGCACCAATATTGCAAACATGAGGGACTATTAATGCTCCATCTGAAAACTCAAGGATGACTTTGAGTCTTAACCCAAAGATGAGGGACTATTTTGGGCATTTTCTCAATATTACCATGTATATAACTTGTTTTTATATCAATTTTAAATATTTAATTAGGTATAGAAATAAATGACATGTCATACTCGTACATGTGAATCAATTTTTAAAAATCTATTTTAATTATGCGGATATTCTATTACCCCCTAAATAGTCTTGAATTGATATTATTACATTATTTTTGTCCACCTGACATAATAAAAGTGTATGCACTCTCTTTAAAGAACGTGAGCAACCTAAAATAATGAATATAACCTTATTTTTATAAGTATTTTGTTATAAAATATAATTCTTGTTTTTCTTATTATTTTAACTTTTTTTCTTTGTTATTTTTCCTCTTTCTTTCTTCTTTCTTCCTCAAAAATTGATTGTCATCTCAATTAAAATTCCCCACTTTCAACGTCATCATTTTTACCACAATTTCACCTTCTTCTTTTTTAAAAACTATTATTAGTTTAAGTCTCTTTAATTTTAAAACTTTATCTATCTTTTTTTTTTTTACATTTCGAACGATTTGATAAACTCATTAGATTTCAAGATGATTAGGAGGTATCATTTAACCTTTTTATTCATATTTCAAGCTCTTTCAATTTTTGGGGAATTCATTGATTCTTTCAAAGTTATTATTTCTAATTTTGAAGTTATGAAAAGAAGATAAATTAATTGATGATACCTTCAAATTTTTTTGAATTTTCTTAGAAAAATAATTCGTTTTGTTTTCACTAACTCAACAAAGTTTGGAAAAATAATATGATTTTTAAAAAAAAATAATAATCATTGAAAGGATGTATTTTGATTGAAGAAGAAGAAATATAAAAAATGGGAAGGGACACACAACTTGACATGGATGGGAAAGGATGAGAGTGAGAGGTAAAAAGAAAGGGGAAAGGATGAGAGAGGTAAGAAGAAAGAAAGAAAGAAAATGAAAGGTGGAGGTCAGCTTGAAAGTGGGGGGAGGGGGTGAGATGAAAGATGAAGTGAAATTTAAGAAGTAATTAAAATAAAAATAATAAAAATAAAATAAGTCAAAAAGTAAAAGAGAGAAAAAAATTATATTTTAAATTAAATTAATACGTGTAACGTAATGATTGGTGTGTGATATCACTTACTTTTTAAAATCTAATATTGGTCCAAAAATGATGTAATAATATCATTTCAAAATTATTTAGGGGGTAATAAGACGCTCACATAGTTAAAATGTTTGTTTGAAAATTCAAGACAACTTCATGTGTGACTTTATGTTTTTCTTCTTACTAATATGTACAAAAGAAAGACTGAATATGTAGAGAGATATTTAAAAGTAGGGACTTACTATCCGTTTGGACCAACTTATTTTTAGGTATTTTTGACTTTTCAGTACTTTTGATTTTGGAAGTGTCTAGAAAAATTATAAAGTGTTTTTAAGCATCTATTTTTAGGACAAATTTTTAAAATAAGTTAAAAGTCAAAAGTAAGCTACCGTCTACTTGTAACTTTTAACTTGTTACTTTCTATAAACTCATCCAGGCCCTGAGTTACTTGAATTAAGATATGTATTTTAATTGAATACTTAACCTATTGAAAAATTGTCTTACTAGGTTTTTCTTTTGATAATTGGCAAAGAAAAAAATAATAATTATAATATACTCACTGATGTGGCAAAACAACTAATTAATTAATTACATGGGCACTTTGAGTTTTAAAAAAACAAAAAATATTGTTTAAAAATAAAATATTTTATAAAAGAAACTTAAAATGAAACTTAACTATTTAATATATTTGCTTTTGTCATCCAATTTTAGGCACATATTTAAATTCGAGGTTACCCTTTAGTGCGGCCCAGTGGTTTGAGCTTGGAACTTTAATGTTGGATGTCTCGAGTTTGAAACCCCTTGCCAGTGAAAGTAAGGGGGTTGCCTTCTAGGTTGATCTCGTCGCACCGGGCACGATGCGAGTTACCTCTCCTATATGGTTTGCGAGCTATTGCATAGAAATGGGGTTTTTACCATGTGCGCACCCAAACGGCAGCGGCTACAGATTGGATTGCATACACAAATATATCAAAAAAGATAGCGGCTGTGGGTTGAATTGCAGAGATAAGTATATAAAAGAAATATAACAAAAGATAAATATAACTTTTTTTTTGTGAGAATACAAAAACAAATATGACTCTTTTCCGATTATTAAACTTATCCCGCTTATGAAACTAAGCTAGTGGGGAAGGTGTGACCCCTTCCTCATTGAACAAAAGGTATTCGTAGGACTAGGACATACACTCACGTAATTATAGTGTTTGTTTATTGTTTTCTTAATAGAGAATTTTTTTTCCCGCCTTCTTAGTTGATGAAATGAATGATTAATAGGTAGATCAAATAAATCTATAATCGAGAAAAAGATTGTCAAGCAAGTGAAATTGTATTTGGTTAGTCTCCTAATCCTCTAAGTTCTGCCAAGTGCCAAACAGGAAAAGGTACAAGTACCTCCTAGACTATGATCGAAAACGCAGAGACATACCTTAACTAAATTAATGTCCTATTACCCCTAAACCCATTCTTTTTGCAATCTTGTACATCTTTTTGGCCATGGTATCTAAATATCTACCACGCACCTCAATTGTGTGGAGACGACGTGTGCCACGTAAGCAAAAAGGTGTACAAAATTATATAAAAAATGAGTTCAAAGGATAATAAGACCTTAATTTAGTTAAGGTGTGTCTCTGATATTTCAGTCATAGTCTAGGGATACTTGTGCCTTATCCCAAACATGTAGGTTAAATATGACGGTTTGTTCTTGATTTCTTATCATATTACATGTCGTCAAGTTAGTGCGATCATTTTAAATAAATACAAATTTCTTTATCATAAATATAGATAAAATTATAATGATAACGAAAATCTCTATGTTAAAATACAACATAATTTATCTATTTAAAGAAAGACGAATCATGAAACTTTTCTTATGACCGAATTATGAAACAACTTTTTTTATATAATGTAATTGTATTTTTTGATCTAATTGTTGCTTTTATTTATGTATATTTGGTTTATTCCCTTTCCATGATAGTCTGTTTGATTTTTTGGAAAAGGGTTGAAACTATCCTTCAACTATTCGAAATAGAGCAAATATACCCTTCACCTATATTTTGGCTCAAAATTACCTTTTCCGTCTTACTATTGAATCACTTCTACCCTTCCTTTTAACGGAGTAAGATGTGATATCCAATGTGTAAATTATAATGACACATAAAAGTCCACCTAAGCAGATCCATCCCCACTCGTTAAAAGTCCCAGGAAATTGAACACCCGTGTCAAACGTTCATTATCATAGCGGAACCCCATTGTCTCCGGCGAACGAGACTGAACAATTCTGGAGTTATAAGTTATAATCTTTAATTATCTTATCCGGATAACAGATCCCTTGTCGCCGGAGATGTTGACAGAATACTGGTGGCAAAATTGTTATTTCTTTCATCCGGATAACGAATGTCCATTGTCGCCGACGATAGAGAAGGCATAAAGCTGCCAAAATCAAGCAGATAGTTTGAAAAATCATAGTACCCATGGCATTTCTAGCAAGATCCCCAAAACGGCACCGTTGGAGAACAACGTGGTGACAATAACAAAATCCGTCAGGTTGTAAGAACAAAGCTATATCAGAAGCCATAAAAACGGAAACAGAAGTCTAACTTAACAACTTCGTCTGTTTGATGATTAACGCATTAGCAACAACAATGCATTGTCTTCTCCTTAATGCTCTGATTGTGTGATCAGGAAGAGATCGATGGTCCAATACACCGTCGATTCCATGAACAGTGAGATGATTGTTCACTAAAGGTCAGGTTGTTGATTTTAACAAACCCAATTGAATTCTCTATCGAAGAAATCCATACTTGTCCAGTAGAGCTTTTGAAGGAAAAGAACAATTGTTATTGAATAAATTTGGGCAATCTTAGCGCTATTGACCTTGGATAAAAGACTGACCCAAGTGAGAAGAGTTTTGAGAGTGTGGTAACGGGGAGAAGAGATGAAGGGCGTGGCGGGGATGGGCAGATCTTGGTGGAGAAAATAAAGTCTGGTGCGGCCAAAATACTGCCCGAGAAATTATTGTTTATGGAGTCCATGGTGGAAATGAAGGGGAAGGTTGGATCATGTAGTGGGGTGGGTGTGCTTAGGTGGATTGTTATGTGGCATTATAATTTACACATTGAATGCCACATCTTATTCCGTTAAATGAAAGGGTAGAAGTGAACCAATAATAAGATGAGAAGAATAGTTTTGAGCCAAAATATAGTTAAAGGATATATATGCTCTATTTCAAACAGTTGACGGATATTTTTGATCCTTTTCCGTTGATTTTTTGCACCTAATTTTAGTATAACAACTATACTTTAATTAAGGCCTTTCATGTATATTAATATAAAAGTTGGGTGTATTAAGCGTCGCTATTTGTTTCTTAGTGAGTACTCCCTCTGTCCCAATTTATGTGACACATTTCGGATTTCGAGATTCAAACAAGTCTATCTTTGACCGTAATTTTTTCATATATCTTTTAATTATTTTGAATTTTCAATTATTGAGACTTATAGTATTTTTTATGTAGTTTACAAATATATAAATTTCATTTTAAAAAATTTGAAGATTCCATGAGCAAATTCTCGGTCAAACTTAAATTGTTTGACTCTCGAAAAACGAAATGTGTCACATAAATTGGGACAGAGGGAGTATTATTTTTTCTTATTTCAGTTTTGGGATTTTTTATCCTTTTCTTTTCTTCTTCGGGTCAGCCACTGATCTCTTCCATTCCATTCATTTTTCCCTGCACTTCTATCTAGGGTTTTTTCCTGATTTTTTTTTAATAAATTTATGGTATTCTTGAAGAAAAGTTACAAAATTTCAAACAATAACCTTGTTTGTTATTTTTCTCTCTAAAAAATACACCTGTAGAGAAAGTGAAATCGGGTAAAGAGACTGAACTCTGTTTCTTGCTTCTTCTTTTTTTGTTTCTTTACGGAGTACTCAAACAGTGCAATTTTCATATTTACAGTAATTTTGTCTGGAGTGGAGATTCCTATTGAAGCCATTGCTACCAACAACAAAATCTCGTTGCGTTGGTGAGAGGGTAGGTTCTTTTTCTACTTGTTTCTTAACGGTGAATCATGATTTGTTTAATCAAATATCATTTGTTTTTTTTTTTCATTTTTTTCTAGTTTTAAACGAATGTTGGCATTTTGGATTTTTTCTTATGAAAAAATTCCTTCGTTTTTTTTTTTTAAAATTTGTTAATAGTTCGCTGAAGTGCATAGAGAGAGTTTCATTAGAGCTGTTTCATTGATTGGTTTGTATATAAAATTATTCAGCTATGCTTCAGTTCTTGATAAGTATTGTTGATGAGTTACTCGTAGTTTAATTCTTGTTGTTTCTTTTATCCTAGTTTGGGGATCCAAAAACTGTTGAAGGAAAATAACAGTTAGAAGGAAACAAAAATAATATGTTTGAATCATGGTTTCCACAGGTGGATGATAAAAACAACATACCTAGATTCCACAAAGTGGAGTTTGGGGAGGGTAGAGTGTACGCAGACTTATCCCTATGTTAGAGGTAGAGAGTCTATTTCCAGTAAATTAGATTGAAACCAATGTTTACACGTCTACTTACCTTCTCCAGTTTCACAATGACTTTTGTTGTTCTTTATGGTTCCTATCAATTGGGTGAGGTAAACGAAGCGGAGGAGGAGTCAAAAAAGGGAAAGCATAAAAACAGAAACAGAAAGGCAAAATTACAACTCTCCAGGCATTAGGTACAATTGGGAATTTAAGGGAAAGAAAGTTTGGGTACAACTTTACAAGCTAGGAATAACCATTGGATGATGTCTGCTGAAGAGAATAAAAACAAGAGTGCAGAAACAATTGAAGTGGTAACTCTTAATCTTGGTTATGATTTGCTAATTGTAGGTAATAAGAGAGGAAGAGTGAATAAAACTAATGTGAAACTCTCTGAGTCTTGAGCATCAACTGGGGAGGAGAAAGAATACTTAAGATTTAGATGCTTACTAGAAAAGTAGTTATATATAAGGTAAATGTAGTCGGAAGCTTTCACATGTTTTAGGTAATCTTAGGTATTGTTGCATATCAGAGACTGACTGCTACAGTAAAGATGCTTAGAAGATATTGAAACTTTCACCATCGTATATAAGATCTTCGAACTCCTATTTGTCTTTTAGAGAAAAAGTTTTTCTTCATTGGATGCATTGGGTAGGAGGTCAGCATGAATCTATAAGTACTTTTTTCCCTTTATTTTCTTTAGCTTGTCGTAAAGCATCTTGTAATTGAGCAAAGGGAGCATTCTACATACTCCTATTAGATTGTCGTTTTGAATGAAAAAGGTAGTAGTCACTTGAAAAAAAAACTAAAAAAAGTAGTTACTTGTTCTGCAGAACTTACACACATGATATTCAGCACATTTGCCTAATATTTAACATTAGGTTTGAGCGAACTCTTCCATGTCAGTGTTAAGAGAAAGGACAATGTAGTCCCACACTATGTACTTTCAACATTGCCAGTAGAAACTACAACAACAACATACCCAATGAAATCCCACTAAGTGGGGTCTGGGGGGAGGGTAGAGTGTATGCAGACCTTACCATTACCTCATGGAGGTAGAGGTAGAGAGGCTGTTTCCGTAGATCCTCGGCTCAATTGCATCAAACCAAGGAAAGGAAGAAGAGTGCAAGTAGAAACTGTTTTTTTTTTTGTCATGTGTTTATCACAAGTCTTTCTTGCATTTCCAATATTTATACAAATCCTACATTGTTTTTAGACGTAATAACTAGGTACCAATACTGATTTAACCTCACATACATTGATCTAGTATAACTTTACTCGTTTGATAAAAAAAATTCTCTTATGTTGCAACTTACAAGATTACAGTATTATAGTCTTTGCAAATGCTGGAATTCCAGAAGTTGCTACAGTTGAAAATAGAGAGATTTACCCAAATAGTCGACTGATTTCATTGCGAAGGAAATTATGTGAATTTTTTTCTGTTTATTGTTCTAATGGTAACTTGTTACACTTTTGTTCTAGGGGAGTCCATGAAATTTATGAATTAATGGTGTAACTAATTTGCATCTTCTTGATACCTGTAATGAAACGTTTATTTCATAAGAAAAAAAGTAAAAAGTTTATTAGTTAATGGTATGAAGTAGGGGGATTTTTTGGAGTGGAAGGGGTTAAGAACTGTAGGATTTGGTATCAGACTCATCACGTGGGAACTGGGAAGGATCTGGATTTTGTCCGGGCAAGTCCATTTTCTCTTGCTTTGTTGTCAATTTTCCCCTCATTTTTGTTTTAGTCGTTTACAGTTCACTATCTAGTATTTTGTTATCCAAGTATTTAAAGGAAGAAAAGCTTTTCTGGTTATCAATGATTAAGGAAATGGAAAAACCTTCAGGCGTGATGTGGTGAGGAGCACAAGGAGCATCTTCTAGGATGCGAAAAGATGTGCTTCACTATGACGTGGTGAGGAGCACAAGGAGCACCTTCTAGGATGCAAAAAGATGTGCTTCACTATAAATATGGGGACTGGGGTGGTATGAGGGACGTCGTTAGTAGTATATATACTTTCTTATATGCTTTCTTTCTGTTAAGATTGATGAATATGCCTTCAACGGGCACGTGAAAGTTACCCATTAACTTATCCTGTCATTTTATTTTGACCATCTTTAGTGAGGGTATTTTTATACCTTTAAAGGTTGGAGTGCCATAGAATTAGTAGAGGGGCAAAGTGCCAAAAAGCTTACCCGAACCTTGTGCACTTTGTCAGGGAGGGTTTCCGTTCATGGATATAATGTTCCTGATGACATATAAGGAGATACTTGCTCGACTCTGTTAGTTTCTGATGAGAAAAAAGAAGATACTTGCGCTCAACTCTGTAGTTCTGATATCTCAGATTTCTACATCAAATGTCTTAAATGTCACAGATACCATCTATTTGCTTTGTTGCAAATCTCTTACATAAAATATGTCCTCCTTGAGGTTGAGATTCTACATTTGGAATGATTTTCGCTTCTTTTTCTTAAAGCAGGTCTTCTTCTTGTGCTGAGAGGGACATAAACGACCAAGATTTCACGTAATCTAAGACCAACATGCAAGCAGCTTCTCATTGCTATCCTCTTGTTCACTTTTCTGGAAGGTCTCTCTCTTTGCTTCTTGGATTGCGTTTATATATTAGTAAAAAGTGTATATGTACTTGCAATATTCTGTATATATGCATAACATGTAACTTGATGCATTTATATTGAACTTCTGTTTACCATGCATGGTTTCTGAAGTGGATTTCTAAAAAATACTGAGCCACTTAGATTGACTCACACTCGTTTTTCATGGATTGCAGAGGCAGGTATAGTAAGGTGAGTAATCACTCAAGTGTAAAAATTTTGAGCTTGAATTGGCTTCCCCAGAAATTTGACTTAAATCAAGGAGCTCAGATCCAGAAGATTCTAAAATCCTCCAAACCGAAAAGGTTCTGTGTGATTCCAAACTCTAATGATGGTTATCCAAGTCTCTCTGTTTCTGAAGAGGACACAACTGCATCTAAAAAAGACACATCTACAACGGAAGAATGGGAATATGGAGGAGAAGCGTTCTTGAGTAAGTGGTCGCCTCCCCGGTACTTATGGAGGGGATTATCAGTTCTTATCTTGGCAGGACAGGTTATTATTAGGATTATAAAGGGTAAAATCCACTGGAAGAATACTCTTCAACAGTTGGAAAGAGTTGGACCTAAGTCAGTTGGTGTCTGTCTGTTAACTGCAGCTTTTGTTGGCATGGCATTCACTATCCAATTTGTTAGAGAATTCACTAGATTAGGGTTAAATAGATCTGTTGGTGGGGTGTTGGCCCTTGCTTTTTCAAGAGAGTTAAGTCCAGTTGTCACATCAATTGTAGTTGCCGGGCGTATCGGTAGTGCATTTGCTGCGGAGCTGGGCACCATGCAGGTATCTGAGCAGACAGACACGTTGAGAGTTCTCGGTGCAAATCCTGTTGATTATTTGGTGACACCAAGAGTGATTGCTTCCTGCATTGCCTTGCCATTTTTGACCCTAATGTGCTTTACAGTTGGAATGGCATCCAGTGCCCTTTTAGCTGACAGTGTTTATGGAATTAGCATAAACATAATCTTGGATTCTGCTCAGAGAGCTCTCAAGTCATGGGACCTTATCAGTGCGATGATTAAGTCACTGGTTTTTGGTGCTATTATATCCATCATAAGCTGTGCTTGGGGAGTCACCACACTGGGAGGTGCTAAAGGGGTTGGAGAGTCTACTACTTCAGCGGTAGTTTTATCTCTTGTTGGCATATTCGTAGCGGACTTTGTTCTCTCATATTGTTTCTTCCAGGGTGCTGGTGATTCCCTGAAGAACTGTATGTGACATTTCTTATGTTTTCCATTTTTTAAAGTTCCACAATATGTTAAAAGTAGTAGCCATGTAATTTTATTTTATTGTTTCGAAAAACTTTTTTTTCTACCAAAATGAAATATGTTAAGGAGTATACTCTTAACAAGGAGACTTTCATTTTATTAGGATTTAAACCAATAGTGCTAATTCTAAATCAATTAGAATTTGGTACCTGTTAATGTTCTTTAATTTGTTTATGTATAAGTTTTGTAATCAAAGAAACATAAAAAGTTGGTTTTCTAATTTTAGTTAGAGTAAGTTCTGTATTACTCTTTGTATGGATGATATTGTGTTATATTATTTTGAATGAATACGATGTTTAAATAGATTGTATCGTTTTGAACAAATATAAGATTTAAATAGATTGTATTATTTTTTTATTGTTACATAAATTTACACATCAATAATATAAAGAATAATTCTATTGAAAAGTGGGATATGAAGTAGAGCAATGATAAAACAAAGTTATGAAATAGCAAGTTAAAAAAATGAGAAAGTAAAGCAATCGTAAAGAAGCAAAAGAAGAAACCATCCACAATTGTCATACATCAATCGTCGCCGGAATAGATGTCGGCCAATCTCCCAATTCTTCCCAACGCAATCTCAATTCCCGCCAGGAATGCCACTAGTGAGAACCTCTTCGCCGCCGTAGACATCGGTACTAACTCCTTCAAGCTCCTCGTAGTTCGCGCCGACCCTTCCACCGGCCGTTTCCTCACCGTCGATAGGTTCAAGGAAAGAGTCCTCCTCGGCCTTGATACTAATACCATCACTACCTCCGCCACTATCTCCAACGCCTCTCTGCTACGCGCCACCACAGCACTTAGAAAGTTTCAGAAGCTTCTCCAGTCACATCGCGTTCCTTCCTCCCATTCTCGCCTCGTAGCTACTTCTGCTGTTCGAGAAGCTTCCAATCGATCACAATTCCTTCAAACGATTGATGAAACCCTAGGCCTGAAAGTTGATGTACTCTCCGGTCTCGAAGAGGCCCGCCTTATATACAAAGGTATACTTCAATTCCATCCTGTTCATGACCGTACAGTTCTCACAATTGACATAGGAGGTGGCTCTACAGAGTTTGTAATTGGCAAAGAGGGGCAGATTTTGTTCTCTATTTCACTAGCATTGGGACATGTCACTTTAACTCAAAAATTTCCAGAAGTTACAGAAATGCGGGAACATATTAAGGTTATAATCCGTGCCTCGGGCTTAAATGAGAAGGTTAAGCATTATAATATTGATAAAGTGATTGGTTCATCAGGGACAATTAGGAATATTGAAAAGGCTATTTTCCGTGGCTATGCAAGCAATATGGAGGGAAATGTGGGCATATCTGAGGAAAGTAGGAGGGATTGGAGTTTTACAACGGACGAATTGAAGGGCTTAGTGGAGAGGTTGAGTGAGGAAGAGAGAAGAGTTGGAGGGAAGGTTCGAACGCAGGGCTTTTTCAAGAAGAGGTCAGAATTTATTGTGGCAGGGGCAGTTTTATTGGAGGAAATATTTGAGGAGCTTAAGATTGAGGAGATGGAAGTTTCTGGGTATGCATTAGGTGAGGGTGTGATTGCAGAGAAGTTAGGGGAGGTTTTTGATAATTATGATCCAAGGGCGAATGCGAGGTGGAGGTCTGTAACGAGGCTCGCGACAAGGTTTAATAACAAGCAACACATGAAATCTGCTGCATTATGCTTTAGTGTTGCCAAGGTATTTGATAATTCGGAATGGGATACAATAAAAAGTTCACCATCTCTTGTTCCATATTTTTAGGGTAGAAATATTGTTTTGAGATGACTTTGTTAATGTTCATGATGTAGGAGATATTTGATGGTTTGAGAAAAGGGTATGAATCAGGCAATGGTTCTGATGGATTCTTTGTATCCTTGGAGGATAAAGATCTCGAGTATCTCGAGGCAGCTTGTTTGCTTCAAAAAATTGGTCTTTATACTGGTAAAAAGGGCTATCATAAGCAATCTTACCATATAATAGCGGTATGTATTTATTTCTTAATCCAGGAAGATTCAGATAAATTTCTGTCTCTTTGCATGTTGAGGAGTTTATGTAACAATTGTTCATTTAATGCTGCAAACTAAACTGTCAAACAGATTTATTTGGTGTATTTGTGTGTAAAACTTCAGCTTAGTAGCATGACATAATTAAAGCGATGTCATGGCCTGTTTGGTTTATAATTCTCTAACTGATTTTGGTTTAGAATAAATAGTTGGATAATTAAATTAATAAGTTTCACTAAGATGTTAGTCATTTTACAGAAAAGGCAATCCTAAACAATAATGGAACTTAATTCTGATTATAGAACTGAATAATTAGACATGCTGATTAAATTGGGTGATCTAATCCAATCTATATAGGCCATAGTTTCTCATGCTAATGATAGAGAAGCCGTGATTTTCAGATTTAAAGAGACGTAGAGATGGGGCGGCAGTGTGTGTGTGTGTGGGGGGGGGGGGGGTTAGGCCTTAGCCCACAAAATTTAACCCACTCGGCAAGCGTTTTCAATCAGGCCTGCCCTGCTGCTTGAGTATCTTTTATGTTTTTTCCTTTTTTGCCACTGTTATTTGCATATTCAAAACAAGGATGGCTTATGTACCATACCAGATAAGCTTGGTCTTTCTCTTTGTACCTTGGCTTAGTAGTCAAATATTTCTTTTGCAGATATCATCATTCTGAAATTAATTATCCTTGTTAGTGTGTTAGCATACTTTTGTAGGAGTAAGGTTTGCATACACTCTATCCTCCTCAAACTCCACTTTGTGGGATTATACTGGGTATGTTGTTGTTCTTGTTGTTGTTGTTAGAGTTTTAGCCTGAATGGTGATTCTTTATTCGTTTAGATAGTCACTATAACACTAATAGATTAATCATCTAATATGAATCCTTCCTGATGTAGCCAAAATGATTTTCTGTTGGGGAAACATAATTTGAGTGTGATTTGCATTATTGTAAGTTACAAAAATACAGGCAGGCATAATTTCCTTAATCAGAGATTAAAAAAAAAGTATGCTGACAATAAAAAAAAACAGAGCTGTAACTGAAATATGAAGCATCAAGAAAGCCGAAGTATAAATAAAGCAATAGAAAGCTAAATTGAAGCATAAATGGATGATTACTAAACAGTAGCATTAATTTTCACAACCCTAACCAGTCCCTGTTTTTATTTTTATCTCTTTCTCTCTCCCCCCCACCCCCCCAAAAAAAATAAAAAAATAAAATAATAATATTGTTTAATGCGTCCAGCATAACAACTCCCCACCTTGCACTTGCCCCTCCCTGCCCAATTCCCATCTCTAGATGTCTTGATATACAGGGGCCTCTGTGATTGATATTGCTTGATGATTATCTATCTGGTTTCAGCTGTATCAGTTCTCTTATGTACCTTGAGAAATAGTTATTGGGAGCATGTAACTTATTGTGACAAGCTTCACTCTCTGTGTAGAAAGGCGATCATCTACATGGTTATAATGCCGAAGAGGTTAAGGTATGGTGTCTCCCTTATTTTCTCTAAACAACATTCAGAATGTGAAAACTGATGACATCTTCGTCAGCTTCCAGTTAATAGCTCTACTTGTGAGACACCATATAAAGAAACTTCCTGAATGTGATCATGTGGTGCCTGAGGAATTAACAGAAGAGGTATCATATTGTTATTTTTTGTGTGCTATACAAACTAATACTCACTGACTCCATTATTGGTGTGTATCTGGTATGCATGAATTCAGTTTTAGCATGCTTTTTGTACTTTGGAGGTTCTGCACTAAGTACCACCATCCCTGAATGGATACTTTCAATTTCCAAAATTTCTTAAATGTATTTTATAGATTTGCACGACCGACACACTTCATTAAATTGACATGGATAGGACAAATGAAGATAACATGTTAGCATAGATCAAGACTCTTTGTGTGTTTAACTATTATCTTTATACCTTAGATGAGAGGGAAATTCAGAATTCTTTGTGCAATTCTACGTGTATCTGCTGCACTGGAGAAACTTCAGCTGGTCAACATCCACAATGTGGATTTCTCACATACCTGTGAAGGATATAAATTGGTATTTAACCTTTACATGCATCTTTATGTTTCTCTTCCTTATATCTTGGAGCAACCTATGTGATTCCGTTCAGTTGATCTCTTGTGGTATAATTTTATTTAACAGAGGTGGATCTAGGATTTAGTTTCCCCATAACATGTGACTGGAGTTTTGGAAAATTGTTCCTTGCTCCACTTGTCATACCTTTTCCTGTAATACCTGTTGCTACATGGGCACAACTTGCTCAGCAGTCATTTATCAGCATTAAAGGCTTCGATTCGTTACCAGCAGTGAAAGCTTGATATTTGTGGCAATGCAACTATGTTGACCGAAAAATCCCACCCAGATTGGTACACCATCTCCCTGAGATCGATTTGGATTCTAGCAAGAACGGGATTGGTTGTTCACCTCATGCGCATCCTTACACACCTTAAATTCATCTAGTACCTGGCTTTGTGTTCCAGCTCCATTTATCTTCCACAGATGCCTCCTATCACATGAAACACGCCTTCCAGACCACTTGTGGTAGATTAAGCAATCTAATCAAAATATGTTCTGGCTTCGGTTCTTCTTGATGGAAAGCAATGTGGGGACCAACATTCTAGGGTCATTTTGCATTATTCCCATATCTGCTCACCCATCTGAACCTTCTAGCCACTTCCCTTTGTAGGAATGTGAACAAGAAATACATTTTCATACAATGGCAGCTACCTCTTTAGTCTATTTTATTACATCAGAGTTCCAAGAACACTGTCATTGCCATTGTAACATCTCAACATTTCAAACCGGATGTCTAAATATCTGATGAGGAATTTCTTTTTGGGTTTTATCTATTTTTCAATTTCACACACATGAAACAACTAAGCTCCTTGGATATCTGTTGGAACCCAGCTTGACCTTCACCCCTGTTTTTGGCCATCTCCTTATTTCCAGTGTGGAGGTAAGAGGCGGCTCTTGTCCCTCCACAAAACTTTTCTCTTGAAACTTCTGGGTTTTCCCGTGAGATCAGATCATTGAACACTCTGTGCTTATAACCCCACTTCTTTTCATAACTTGTACAACCTCAGTTTGCATATCCTTCATATCCGTTAATGTTCTGACGACAATGCACTCTTACAATTAATTTGTTCTTCCATCTTCTACAAGGTTCACTGGTTTCTTTAAAATTTAATGGAAAATTTGACAAATCCACAGGAGCCTATGGGCATTATTGCTAATATCTTAAAAATTCTCCTCTCAACCCTTTCATACCTACAGACTTTTTCTGAACAAGACAGGCCCTTCTTTCTATTCTTCAATCAGAATATCATTTCCATGCAATCGTCTTTCACATTGCCAAACACTAAGCTTAAGTTACTGAATGTTGGAACTAACATTCTGCACATGAAATGAGTCACAGGGGACCAGAAGAGTAGAGAAGATGCCCATCTGAGCTCTTTGTTGTGATGGTTGTCTTTAATGATGATTGATAAATACTCTTCTGTTCATTGTTTCGGCATTAAATACTTTATTGGGTACAGAACTTTTTAGCCTCCTCTTACCCAAGTTCAGTTTAGGCTTGGACATTCAATTTGGATGATTTTGTAAGAATTAACTTACCTGATTAGAAGATCTTTTTTCTCATGTGCTGTTGCCTTTATGTTTTCATGTAAATCAATTTGAGCTGGGACTAATATTAGATAATCAGATTGTTTGTAGAAGTAAATGCATGCTTTTCATCCTGCCATTCTCTTGGGATGAAACATGCATCAATCTTGTTGCTCATCCTCTCTTTTTCTTCTTTTTTTTTTTTTTTTTTGTACTTGTAGCTCATTGGCTAACGGATATAAAAGTATTTTTTTTGTACTTTCAAGTTTAAACATTTGCATTGTCATGGCATTTACAACCTCAAAAGCTGTAGGTACTTGAAGCAGGAAATTTGCCCTTCCCTGGTTATGTGCTGCCATCAGTGAAAGACTTCGAGACAGAGCATGTTAAAGAGTTGGAACACTTCAGAATGGTAATGGTTTTGCATTGATGCCATGCTGGCATACTTTTTCTGCAGGCTATGCAGTCTTAATTCTCTTTTTTTTTCATTTTTCGATAGGTGGTCATGCCTGATGTTCATTATATCACATGTTATTCATTTTTTCAGGTGTTCCAGGAAAGATTGTCAATTGCTGTCACTTCATCATAATCTGTAAGAAATGCTAGGAATTGTGAGACACCTTTCCTGAGTTTGCCAAGAAAATGATGGTAAAATATTGTATTATGTAAAAGCCATGCTGTAATGCATGTTATATGCACACACATACAAGCACAAATCCACACACACACAAACACTTCAACTGTTACAAGTAACAGTAAGCAGCATCACCTTGTCACACTAGAAGCTTATTGGGTAGATCTTTTAAGTATTCTAGCGAATAGTTGCTGAACTTGTTCTCTAGCAAGGCCATTGAAACTTGATGTATTTATCTTTTATTTTTGCAATTATTGTCTTAAATGTACTTTTCTTATGTAAAACTAGAAATTTGTCATCTGGTATTATCAGCTTTAACTTATGCAGTATACATGTAGAAGTGCAGGCTTCTCCCTCCCATGTTCTTGATCTGTTATGGCAGTTAATTTTTGTTGATTAATAAAGTGAAGTACGATTGATTGTTCAGAACATGAGCTTGGTCTGATTTCCTTCTCAACAATAAGGTTGTTTTACGTTTTCTGTTTCTTTCCGTTTCATTTCAGTAAAGCTTGATTCGACTCTAAAACAGCAATATCAATTTTGCTGATGTATTTCCCCCCTAGAAGTTTGTTCTACTGGATTGGCTAAAGAATTTGAGTTTTTACCTTTTTACCTGTCTTATATTTTCAGGTTATTAAATTGTTGGATAAAGGGCAAGTGAAGCTAGTAAAATATAAGAGTCTAATCAGCTTCATGCATTCATGTCTTGTCGCATTCAGTCTAATAGTGGAATCCTAAGCTAATTGTGGGGCTAAACTTTAGAAATCAAATTGCTATAATGTTTTTCGAATCCTCAAGTCATTATTATGTCACTGCAGTGATATTTTTTTTAAAGAAAAATGAATAAAAAGAATTCAACTATTTCATAAAATCATGTATAGATGAATTATTTATCGTATGAGGTTAATCTTTTTCTTTTTTGAACTCTCAGAGAAATTGACATCTGTTATACTTCTACTGTAGTATTTTGTTTCGTACCATCATGAAAATCGACATTCATTTGTTTGTTCAGCTCTAAACGGCACACCATTCAAATTGACAAATACCTCAATGATAAGTTTGCAAATTTCAAAACGATAATTCAATTGGTGAGGTTAGTATTTTTATACAAGTAAAAAAAAAATCCATGTTGAATAATGTAAAAATCTTTCTTGTGAAAAGGACTACAGAAAATGACAATCAACCAATAGCAGTTCCTAGACAAGAAGGCACTTGACTTTATGGAATATGAAAGCCAATATAATATATAAAAATTAATCTTTTGTTTGAATTCTTCTTGCTCAAAATGTCATGCAAAATGCGACTAAATTAGTTTAAAAGTCACATCAATAGTTCTATTAGTGACATTTGATACTGGAATAAACCCCCAATATGCTTTGTCAAATAATGAGGTTCTTCAAATTAAGGGAAAGAAGAAAATAGCCATTCCAATTGTGGTAAGGGTTCTCTTTCCATGCATAAATAATGAGTATGGTGATTGAACAATTTTGTCTGTAGCCTCCAAAGTCACCATCCATAAAATTGTCTCCTTTTACTCTTTTTGTACCTTTGTCATTTAGGATGAAAAGACTAGGTGAAAAAAATTAATAAATTTACGATTATTTGATTTGGAAATTCTTTGATCAGGTCGCAAATTAATATATAAATTGTTTTAGGCGAGCCTGACAAGCTTGACTAAGAAGATGTTGAGAGAAAATTGATCATTGAACTCCACACATATTGCACCAACTCGATTATCTTTACGATTGTTGCTTACTTTTAGTAAAAAAAGATAATTATTACATCCTTAAAAAAATGAATTGTTATTAAATATTACGAAATGTTATTCAAATTATCTAACAAAGAGTTGTTAATTCTGGAATTTGCAACGTATAAATAAATATATTTAGTTTTAAAGAGATTACGGATTAATTTCCTAAAAATAAAAAGAAAATTAATTACCCCCAAAAGGTTTTATTTTAGAGTAAATAAATCCAAAGGATTAATCTTGTACAAATAGGTCAAATCATATTCTCTCATCTTAAAAGCTTTTATACAATTTTGGATTTTCTTGTTTTCATTATTATAAAAAAAACATTTCCTATTTCATTCTTTAACATTTTAAGCAATTTATTCAAGTGGCGAAATCAAGAACCGTGTACTATTCAACTAAATGACCCGGTTTATTTTTCGGTTCATTATTACAAAAGACAGACCTTATCGAAAACAAGAACAGTTAAAAAGTCGAAAATAACCCCCTTTCTTCATTCTCCACGTTAGCTGTTACTAGTTGTACCTTACCTCCAGTACAGTCACGTATCCTGCGCATAATAGCTGCAGTCAATACACACTGAGACTGATATAAGAAATACAATAAACCACACAAGAAAGAAAGAGACTCACATACATTTGATTCTCTGCCATTTTTAGCAATTGAAAGGGCTTTCATCAATGGCAGTTGACTAGGGTTTTTCTGAATTTTTTCTTAAATTTATGCCATTCAATTGCATTCAAAGAGAAGTTACAAAATCTCAAACTATAGTTTTGCTTGTTTTTTTTTTTTTTTTCCGGAAAATACACCGCGACATTGTTCTTATTCTTGGTTGTGTTGTAGAGAGAAAGAGAAATCACGGTAAACCGACAGAACTCTATTTCTTGCTTTCTTGTTTTTTCGTTTCTTTCACAGTAGAGTGCTCTATGAAACAGTGCAACTTTCGTATTTACAGAAATTTTAGTTGCAGTGAAAGTGGTGGTTCTTTTACTGCTTGTTGGTTAAACGAGAATTCTTAATCGGTGAGTCATGATTAGTTTGATCAATGCCATTTGTTTTTTTACTTTTTAAAGAAATTTCTTCTTTTTTTGTTCGATTGGTTAATGGTTAGCTGAAGTGTATAGAGATTTTCATTTGAACTATTTCACATTTGTGTATAAAATTATTAAGCTTGCTTCAATGCTTGATAAGTATGGGCGGATGAGTTTTACCCGGACAGATGTTGTTAACTCAGTTTAGTTCTTGGTGTTTTCTTGGATCCTTAGAAGTCAGAAGAAAAGAAAAATAATTAATCGGAATCATGGTTTCCGTGGTTAGATGATTTGGGGAAAAAAATAGGGAAAGCGCCTCCTTGAACCAGTTCTGGAAAATGAGCTTATCTTGATAAATTAGATTAATTTGGCAGAAGAAAAGGGAAGGGAAGTGCTTCATTGAACCAGTTCTAGAAAATGATCTTATCTAGATAAATTAGATTGAAATCAGTGTTTACGCGTCTACTTGGTAACATTCTCCAGTTTCATAATGACTTATTGTTCTTTATGGTTCCTATCAATTGGGCGAGGTAAAGGAAGTGGATGAGTTCAAACGGAAAAACAAAAAACAGAAACAAAAAGATAAAAATACGACTCTCTAGACATTAGGGTACCACTTGGAAATTTAAGGGAAAGAAAGTTCAGGTACAACTTTGAAAGCTAGGAATACCCATTGGATAATGTCTGATGAAGAGAATAAAAACAAGAGTGAAGAGAAAAAATGAGGTTGTAACTCTCTTAGTGTTGTTATAATTGGCTAAATGTAGGTAATAGGAGAAGAAGAGTGGATAAAACTAAATGTGGAACTCTCTAAGTTTTGGCCACCAACTAAGGAGGTGAAAGAATACTAAGATTAGATTCTTATTAGAAAAGTAGTCATGTATACGGGAAATGCTCTTGGAGGCTTTGACATGTGTTAGGTAATCTTAGGTATTGGTGCATATCAGAGACTGCCTGCTGCCTGCTACAATAGAGATGCTTAGGATAGTGAAACTTTTTCCTGTTGTATATAATATCTTCGAAGTCCTATTTGTCTTTTAGAAAAGGTAAGAACGGTTTATCTTCATTGGATGCATTGGGTTCGGTAGGAGGTCAGCATGAATTTATTGGAACATTTTTTCTCTTTTTTTTTTTTTTCCCTTTAGCTTGTCCTAAAGCATCTTGTAATTAAGTAAGGGGATCATTCTATATATTAGATTGCTATAACACTGATTACTCAGGATCATTTTAAATGAAAAAGGTAAATAGTTACTTATAAAAAACTAAAAAGGCAATTACTTGTTCTGCAAAACTTATACACGTGATATTCAGCAAATTTACCTAATATTTAACATTAGGTTTGAGCAAACTCTTCCATGTCAGCATGAAGAGAAAAGGTCAATGTAGTGCCACACTATGTACTTTCATTATCACCTCAAAGAATCCAAGCAAGGGGAATCCAGAATCTCCGTTCCATGAGATCCACACCATGTATATTTCTAATATACACTGAACTATGTAGTCAACTTACCACTAGACATGAAAGGGTTGGCAGTGAAATGCAATGAACACATGTTACTGTGGTCTATTGCAACATGATGTAGTCATTTTAAACAATGAAAAACACTCATCCATGTTTTATATTACTCAGCCGCTCTGTCCAATGTAATTATCAAAAGCCAATAAGGAAAAAGAGAATAGAAGAAAATACAGTCTAATGGCTCCTTTAGTTGAATACACCGAACTAAACTTTGCTCTTTGTGTTTAAGGTATGCAGTGCCAAATTTGTCTTGTGTTAAAACTTTGAATATGAGCACAAAAACTAAATTTGTCTACACTTAAAATACCGTACAATTTTTTCATGCAATAAATATTAAAAACTTCCATAAGTTTTATAAAGATGCACAAGGTTCACTGTTCATGGGTTTTGGCATGAAGGGGCGATGAAGTGTCTTCTTTGGTCCATTCCGTGTGCTTACTTGCCCTGCAAAATGGAACCTGATCATGATGCTTCTAGAAAGCTTAGCAAGGTTGGTACTTTTCCCCGTGTACATAAGTTGAAGCTTAAAATGCATTTGAAAAAACCTTATACTTTTTTTTTCTACCAAGCACTTCTTGCTCAAACTCTTTTTCAAAAAACCACCTTCGCTTTGGGATAAATTGTCTGAGAGGCCCTTTTGATATTTTTTATTGCTAGATAGTTGACTAACATAAATGAATTATGAAAGCCTAAATAACATAACAAGGATAACGACCCCTGCTTCCATTGCCCCAGTCATTTTCTTCTCAAATTCATGCTCTCCTCCCCAACTTCACAACAAGATTCACATAAGATGAAGAAAAGAAACATAATATTCATTCTTACCAGGACATTAATTATGTCGTTACTGGTTTTAGATGGAGTTTGGGGGGAAAGTGGGCTATGGAGATGAACCAGGGTTGATTTAAGTAACGAAAATGTTTAAGCAAGAAAGAGTTCCTCTCAACATGCTTGGTCAGAAGGTTCGAGAAAAGGTAGGTTCGTCGAAATTGGTGACTAGTTGGGCTGCTGAAGCTTGGTGTGCGAGGTCTGGTTTAACGGGTTTGGAAAAGAGATGGAGGTTTGACGTGTGTTTGGTGAAGTACAAAGGTGGATGGGGGAAATTATTTAATGCTGGAAAGGCGAACTAAGGTTATGACTTATGATAGTGCACGAAATTGAGAAAAAAGGAAGGTGTCCTGATCGTGAATTTCTAGATTGCCGGTGCACTTTTGGTACCAGGAGCTTTCAAAATGGGAGTGAAGTGTGTGGATTGCAACATGACAGATCTTACTGGGGTTACACTATTTATGAAAAACAGTGGATGAGTGCCGATTTTCATTAGCTCAGGAGATTAGTTCTTTTTTGGGACGAAGGAGGAATGGGAAAGAGGAAGGAAGGTGGAGTTGAATAATGAGTTAGCTCTCCTTGTGGTATGTAATTTGCATCTCCTTGATGCCCTTCAAATACAACATCTTACTTTATCAAAATAATGAGTTAGCTTCCTTGGCTTTAGCTCAGGAGATTAGTTGGAAGCAAAAATCGAGGGTGTTATGGTTGGATGAGAGGGATTCAAATACAATTTTTTTCATTGGGTTGTTGGCAAATAGAAGGAGAAATTTCATTGTTCCGAAGTGGTAAACAAAATAGTGTATGAGGAGAAAGAAGAGATTGAATGCCAATAAAAGGGAGGATAAGAGAGAGTGGTTGGGAAGTGCCATGGGTAATAGGACTTAATGCATTCCGCGCTATAATATCGTAGAAGAAGCAATTTTGAATAACTTAAACCGTACTTTTATCTCTCTAATGAAATCTTAGCGGGGTGGGGTGGGGGAGGAAGAGAAGGAACTAATGGGAAGCAGGGTTCTAGGGAGATCGATGATTCAGTTATTATGTTTCTTCTTTCTCTCATTTTATTGGCTCAATTAGCCTTTTAAGAGAAGAAACCATGGAAGAGGACATATGGCATTCTTCTAAAAGTTTAGACTAAATGAGCTCCCAAAAATTGTTTGAGGTTAGAGCTTTATAGTAAAATTGTTCAAGAGGTTATAGTGCAATATTAAATACACTTGTTTACACCAAAAAGTGGCTTCATAATTCTAGTTCATGTAGTGTAATTCTGCTATATGACTAACAGCTTATTATTTTCATCTTCTACGTCTCCCGTGATATGCTTTTGTTGATTTGACTATATAGTTCTCAGACTCAAGACTAGCAAATCCACTGCTCCAGCTTCTATGCCCAAGTCCAGGTACTCGGTTAACAAATAAGACCCCCAACCGTACAATGTAAAGTCAAACTACCAAGCTCATTGAACATGTTTCTCATTTATTCTACCTTGCATACTCTAACTATATTGAAGCTTTATTCTCAAATTTCTGATGCTTAGAATATCTAGGCTTAACAGAGTTAGAAAAAATTACTAATTGCTCCTATTGGATTAATTAGAGAGAACGACAGATTATTGCTGGTCTTATTTGCATAACTTGCTCTTGTTGTCTTTTTTAACATGGGTTCATGCAAGAATTTGGTTTAATTTGAAGCTAGAGAGAAATCCTATTGAAGTTTTTGGATGTAACTCCAAAAATAAAAATAAAATTGAAACAGAAATAGAAGGGTGTGGACATATGACAGCCAATGGTGCTGCACAATTGACTAGCGGTAAAGTAGTTTTTTAGAGCTCGACTATATGAATATACTTCAGAAATTTTCCAGGTTATTGATTTGGGATGAAACATCATTTAAGCCAATTTAAATAGTTGTTGCATATATAGCACGTCAATATCTAGGTGATGAATCTACAACTACGATAATTCATTGGAAAAAATAGTTCAAAAGCTACCCCCCACCATCTTTCTGTTATTTAAATTTGTTTTGACAATGGCCAAGGTTAGCCTATTTGTGATTTAGTTTTTTGGTCTATGTCACATGTATGTTACAACTTCTTATAGATCCTTGATCCTTCAATATACATACAAAGATTACAGATATATTACATAGCCATAGTTGATACTAGTAATACTCCAGCTAATACTCAACCACTTTACCCATATACTCCAAATATGAGTTCACTAGAATCTTGCAAACTTGAACACACAATTGATTAGATTTTAATGTTTGAGATAGTGAGAAGCTATATATCAGCTTGTAGAAGGTCCAGTTATCACCATTCACCAAATGCTTAATGTTGAAGCTTTGTCATCAAATAATGTTGTCATCTGATCTACTTGTCTACACAATTAAGACCCAAATAAGTTGTCTATAAAATTGGTTGGGCATCTGTTTCTCAATTATGGAAAAATCAAAGTAATAGAGGTTTTCACCTTCCTTTTCTTGTTCTTTGATTCTTTTTAGAGAAATTACTCATCTTTTCTGGTATGCTAATGTTGTAAAATGGAATACTTCAAAGTTATTTTTCATGTGCCATTGATGTCGGTAGCTTATGTCAAGACATACATCAAAATTTTCTACAAGAAAGCTGACATTTGTCACCGACTGCTATGAGTAGACTTTTATGTAAGTCTTCTTCTCAGTGAGATGAGGTAGTAATGGATTTATTTTGAGGGGGAGTTTGGAATTTGAGAGATGCAATACAAAATATGTTAGGGGAATTGCACGATCTATAATTATATTTGTGTAGCACTTAGTGCAAATTAACCACCGGTGTCTTGATCATGAATAAAGAGGTGTTTTGAAGAGTAGAGGTTAAGATGAAAGTAATCATAAACAAAGTGGGGGAATCAGAGAGGATAGAGGGAGAGATGGCGCTAGAGTAAAAGGAAATAAAGGAGGAGGTGAAAAATGCGTTAGCTTCCTTGAGGTAACTATGGTTAGATCACAATGCTTTTTTCTTAGGGGAGTCGTGACAAATATGAGGAGGTAGTGCATGAGAGGAAGGAGGATATTAAAGGGCCAATAAGAGGTTTCTATGAGTACTCGTTTAAAGAGGAGGTGGATTGGAGACCTAAATTGGATGGATTAGCATTTAATGAAATAGGAAAGGATAAGAGGGTAGTGGTTTGAAAGAGCTATGAGAAGATGAGGTGTGGGAGGCAGTGGAGTGTTGTGCAGGGGTAAAGCTCCAGGACTAGACGAATTTACTTTAGCATTTTCGAGCATTGTTAGAATATAGTCAGAGGTGAGTTGAGTCGAGTCTTTAATGGTGATCAGAGAATTTGAAAAAAATTCTCAATGCTTCTTTCATTTTCATTTACCCAAAAAGAGAGGATGCTGCTAGTATCAAGGATTATAGGCCTATTAGTCTAATGGTAAGCATATAGAAAATTATATCTAGGATGTCTACTTCATGCAGCGCTTTTGTGGAAGACAAATTTTTGTTAGATGCAACACTGATAGCAAATGAAATTGTTGACTTGAGGAGAAAGCAAGGGGAATCGGGGATTTTATGCAAATTAGATCCCGAGAAAGCTTATGACTACGTTAACTAGGAGAATCTTGATTTCATTATGTTGAAAATGGGTTTCCTCGTCTCACTCCTCTTGAAGTCTAGAACTACCAACGAAGCCACACATGTTGCCGTTCATAAGGACCGAAAACTTGACCATTGAGATGCAATATTTGATTCACTTCCTCCATCATGCACCAAAAACCCATTTCTTTTCATTCTCAAAAGAGATTATCCACAGGAGAAAAGAACTGTTAATCAAAAGTATACTTTCGAGCAGTCCCATATACTTCATGCCTTATTGCCTTTGTTACATGCTTCATTCAGTGTTATATGAAAGTTGGGAAAGCTTCAAGGGCTTTTATATGGTGTTCCTCAAGCAGGAAAAATAAGTTTCATTTGGTAAATTAGGAGACAGTTACGACACCAAAATGTTGGGGTGGACTTGGGATGAACAATTTAAAGACCTTAGCAAGGTGCTATAGGGGAAGTGGTTGTGGAGATCTGGTGTAAAGGAGAATGTTTTATGGAGGGAGGTGATTAAGGAGAAATATAGGGTTCTGGAAGTGGGTTGGAGGTTTAAGAATACCAAACTTCCTTATGGATGTAGGCTTTGTAGGAATATCTTAAAGGAGTGGAAGAGTTTAATGGGAATATACCATTTAGGGTGAATGATGGAAGTAGGGTAAGTTTTTAGGAAACATGGGAACAACACTTGGTGAATTACTTTTTCAAATATGTAGAGTATTTCATGCCATAATAAGATGTCGGTTCAACTGATATGCACACTGCAAGGTGGAGAAGTTGTATGGGATCTGAGGTTTAGAGAGAACTTGCAAGTTTGTGAGGTTACAAAATTTCAAAACTTGACTGGGAGAAAGTTTGAACGTATTGCGTTTTATGTATTACTTTTATTGTTTATTCTTCCTCATTGTCCACAATTATTTGAAGAGTTGGTTCTCTTACCTTTAGGCTTTAGGTCATCTAAATAAGGATTGCCAGTTTCTTTTGGATTGCATTTTTGTTTGTTCCTGTCTCCTCCACTATCATTGACTATAATAGCCTTAGAAGATGTTTCTTTAATGCAAAAGTCGCCTCATCCACAACGGCGAAAGGCGAGGCGACCCTTCACCGCCTATTAACTTTGTGCCGAAGCGATCTTTAAAAGGCGACACCATGGCAAAAAAGGCGTCGCCTTTTCTATTTTCTTTTAAAAAGGCGACCAATTTAGGGTTATTTTAAAAGGTAATTTTAGGGTTTTCTTTCCAAATCTGCACAGTTGCACTCTTAGACTGCGACTCCAACTCCAACCGGTTGACTCGACTAGACTTCTCCGGCGACCAGCCAGATTTTTCCGGCAACTCTAAGTCCAACCAATACGTATTTCTTCTTCCTCCGTTTCTCTTGCCTTCTTCTTCTTCAGACTTCAGTGTTACTTCTTCCTCTGTTTTTTTCTTACTGTTTGACTTTTGTTTTGTTTTTTTCTCATTCAAGTTCTAGACTTCGTGCGCCGTCCACAACACTGCTTGCAAAAAGCAATTGTGTTTATAGGAATTGGGACATTGTAGTGTCCAGCTTATAGTAGGCAATGTTATTTGAGAATATTTATTCTGTGCTTTATTCAAATATGCAGGTTTTTTCTACTTCTGGTTCCTTCAACTTTCTACCATGGGTGTGGATGAAATTTTTTTACACCTACACAATCAAGATAAAGCTCGACATCCCTTGGCTGTATCCAGACATGCTTTGTGCGATCTATCCAATGTTTCTCCAGTGGTTTTCCTCTACCTCTTAAAGGAATGCTATGTTTATGGTAAAGTTCTTCCCACACTTTTTCTCTTCTTAAGAAAATGCTGTCTGGCCTAGTTTTGATCATTCCATAAGTTTTAGAAACTTTTTTCCTTAAACATTTTACTAGAAGATATCTGATCGTTCTTTTGGTTATTTCTTTGTTTCTTGCTCAAATGACAGTTGGAACTTTTTCAGTATAATGATCAATTGATAACGATTTGATAATCATTTGTTGGATGCTTAATACTTTTTTCCAAGAATTTATATAATAGAAAGGAGGGACATGGGTTAAATCCTTATTGTCAATTTTGCTGAATGAGTTCTCTCAAATGAGAGTTCTTCCATTAAATAGAAAGAATTCTGATTTACATGCCTAAAAATCTGCTATATATCCCTAAATATATGCTATTCCTAATTGTAATATCTCTGAAAATATGCTACATTAATCTATGCTATCTCCTATCATCATTA
>JAJOOO010015521.1:0-29768 GCA_029582685.1 Solanum piurae | reverse complement strand
TTAATGACACTAAAATATCCAACAAAAATAATAATAATGAAATCGCGTAAAACAAATATTGCAAATTAACAAGTCATAATGAAAATTATCATAATTTAAAAGTACTAAATCATGCTAAAATAAGTTTAATAAGTATTAGTTATATGACTAAATATTAAAAGAAATTAAAATTAGATTATGTATTTTAATTGTCTAAACCAATGTAAAACTAAAGAACAAATATTCAATATTATTGTCATTCTTGGTGTTGAATTGATTTTCTTTTTGCATTAGTATTAGTTTGATTTTGATTTAAGCTTTATTATAATTATCAATATTTATGGACTATAATCTTTATTTGACCATTCATAATTCTAAATTTCAAACTTGAAATAATATATTAAAAGATAAAAACTATGAAAAAGTATAAGAAATATTTAAAAATTATATCAAAGTAAACATTTTTAGGTATAAAATAAAATTTTAAAATTATATATATAATGTCGGGTTGGTTTGGTCTCGGGTTGGTTTTGTTTAGTTAAAATCAAACCAACCCAAATATAGTCGGGTTTTTTTTTCAATACCAAACCAAGTCAAACCAAACCACTAGTTGGGTATTTTTTTTCGGGTTGACTAGGTTTACGGTTTGGTTCGGTTTTCGGTTCGATTTTGTACACCCATACAATAAAGTTGGTCTAACCATCACTTTGTAGAACATACGTAAGTTTAGGTGGCATCTTTTTACCATATAATTAAGACTCCGAAGGGTAACCGCAACTTCAACCACGATGCATCAATATGATGTGCAACATCATCATCCATTCCCTATTTTCCGGAATTACAAGTCTGAGATATACTTGAAACTATCTTTCTTGGGGATGTGTGTCAAAGTCTCACATTGTATCACTTAATTTGCACTCTAAATATTTCGTTTAGTCCTGCTCAACCTGAATTCATTAGACTGCAGAGTTTATCTCGACACCTTCAACCTTGCATTAACTTTGATGTGTGTTCATCAGATACTATGTCATCCGCAACTAACATACACCATGACATTTCATTTTGAATATATCACGTTAATTCTTCCATCACCAAAATAAATAGAAATAGGCTAAGAATGAATCTATGGTGAAACCCTATTTCAATTGAGATGTGCTATGAGTCTCCTCACACCTTTTTGGCTCGGGTTTTGGTTTCATCATACATGTCCTATATCGCCCTAATATAAGCTACTAATACGCTATAGCCTCTAGTCATCTCTAGAAGACTTCCCTCGAGACTTTATCAAGGTCGATAAATACCATATGTAAGAGTCCATGTTCCTAATTTTCCTATATTTCTCCATCGATCTTCTCACAAGATGGATAACTTCTATAGTCGACAACCGACCAATGTACATAACTCAAGGAGGTTGCTGGTGCAGGTTGTAATCAGTGTGAAACTCATTTGAAGAAGATTGAGAAACTAAAGAAAGAATTAAGCCACAGAGACAAAGAAATCTCCAACTTGAACAAATTCATTGTTAACTAACCTTGTGAGGAAACAAGGATTGTAACACGCCGTACTGGAAAACAGATAGGAACAAACACATTGTTAACCTTTGAGCCTCAAGCGATTACTTCAGAGGACTTATGATCGAGACGATCCTAAGAAAACATCGAGATCCGATACAAATGACTTCTTTTCTAACATGACTTATAGTTTTTCAGGTATTAAGGTGCGCTATATATGACTCTTAGGATAACTAAATTTAGACTTTGGTGTCAAGTTATCGCGTTCTCAAACTTGAACGAAAAAGTTCATTCTTACTTATAGAAATTAGTAATCGATCGAAGTCGAGTCACTTGGATACTCAAGATAAAATAAGAAATAATAAATTTGATTGATTCAACTTATAAGATTTTGGAACAATTAGAAAATTACAAACGATAAGAAAAATCGAAACAATTCAATTTGAACAACAAAGGACAATTAATCAACCTATAACAATTTTTCCAACAACTCTTACGAGGAGCTTTAGTAACTCTGAATAATTATTTGAACAAGAAATTGCATTTATGCACCTTTACCATTAGGTACACAACATATAAATTGTGATGTGTAGTTTTTATTTTTTTAATGAATAAAGGTAAATGGGTGTAAAAAAACTTTTTCCCAAGAATTGACCTTGTAAATCATTGGGCTAAACCAGCAAAAGTTAAAAGATAGTACTCTTTCCGTCCCAATTTATGCGATACTTTTTAGATTTCGAGATAAAGAAGTCAATCATTGACCATAATTTTTTCATATATCTTTTAAATATTTTGAATTGTCAATTATCGTGACTTATAGTACTTTTTACATAATATATAAATTTAATTTCAAAAAAATTGAAGATACCATGCTCAAAGACTCTCGAAAAATGAAAAGTACCACATAAATTGAGACATAATTAAGGAGTAATTGATATTTCTTCATTGATCCACCATATAAATTTGAACTTTTTCCAAAGGCATCAAAACATAGACAAAATGAAACTTTCATATTGGAAGTGATTATCAAGAACTTAGTAACAACTTGTCCCAAAAAAAAAAGTGTAAACACAAGTGAAAAGAAAACAAAATCATTTTTCTGTATAGGACTTTTGACGACTTTGCCCATGTTTTATCAAATCGCGGTCCCTCGATTCTAGGGGTAAATTAGTAACATGCGTTCCATCAGGATCGAGATCTCCTTCTATGGTCAATCCTTCTATTCTTGTAGCAATTCCTTCCCCTTTCAATAGTGATGCATGATCAATATCTATTTTACAAAATAACAAACAATTTTATTTAATTAATTGATTAATAATTCAAAAAAAACATTAAAAAAATTAGAGTAATGTATAGAATTAATTTACCTGGATTAGAAAAAAACCATAGGATAAATCCACACAATAATAACACAAAAGGTATTATATGAACAGCATTTTCAGCAAATTTTGCATGAGATTTTTCCTTTTTTGAAATATCAGAGAGTGGTTCATGTATTGGTAATAATTCACTAGCTTCTAAAGACAATGCTCGTAGCGCCGGAGACACCTTTGTTAGCGAGAACGATGAATTAGAAGACGATGAATAATAACTCGTGAAATTATAATTGTCTGGGACACGAGTAGTGCTCGATGATCTATACATCTTTTAATGTTTTTTTTTTCGCGATAAGCTATAGTTTTTTTTTTTGGTTTTAACTCAACTATTGGTTAAATATTGGAAAAGTAAAAACAAGAAAAAAGTGAGAGAGTAAAAAGGCGAAATAAATGAAGAAGGATCTGACTAGTTCTTTATAGAATATTTATATAATTAGGTTATTTATTAAATAAGATTTTTTTTAATAATTAATATACATCAATAGCGTAAAAATTATCAAGTATCTTTTCTTTTTTTAATAACAAGTCAAGATTGTAAATTTTATTTTAATGGAAAGTTAAATGTAAATAACTTTTGGTTAACTTAATTGTGTTGGAAATAATTTATATTGTCATTGTTTATATAAGTTAAACTTGCCTAAGCCGGCAAGCTCATAATAGAATAGATAGGTGAAGTAGTCAATTGTTGTTAAAATTATTTTTAATTATATACTGCAAATTCTCAGTAGAAACACAAAGAACATCATCAAACACACCGGAATTAATAATAATCTTTATAAGAATACGAAACTCAAAATGTTTTGCAAACATTTATATTTATCATATAGATATATATATTCCATTATTATACATTTATACTCATTTACTATATTCTCACGGTATACTAGACATAGCAAACCCTATTATAACACGTACATTAAAGTTCACCATACTTGATTAATATTATGTAAACAAATATATTACATGTCGTAAGTAGTACACATCCAATATATTTAACTACCCACGAATCACGATTATCTCTCTCCTTTGAAATTGATGGCGCGAAGTCACTATCATTGCCACTTGAGCCACTACTATCACCACCACCAGAACCATAACCATATCCGACGTGGTCATCTCCCTTCCACCATCTTCACCACCGGGGTTAAAGGCTAGATAATGAGGTGAGATAAAGAAAATGATCATAAGAATGAAATGAGAAGTGTTAATTTTGCATTATTATGGTAACAATAATATTAATATCCTCTAATTCTTTTTTGTTGTTGTTATTGTTGGTCAGAATTGTGACTTTTAAGATTTGTACATGAGGATAGTGGATATTTATTTATTTATGGACCTGTGACACTAAAGAAGTCCATGGACCTTATACATGCACTTGTTAAGAAGAGATATATAATGGACTAATGGTGCACCTTCCACTCATATTATAGTTGAATTTTAATTAATTTTAGGTATATTAATGATATAAAGAATATTTACCTTATCGCATTAAATAGTGATTGATATATAATAACATAAAATTCTTTATATTTGGTCTGATATTGCGATATGAAAGATATCGTAATAAGAATATAAATTGCACTAATTACATAATATTTGTTTATACTATCGGTATATGTAATTTTTTTGTGTGTGTATTTATGTAACTTTAACTTCTTTATTTTAAACTATTTTGGATAAGACATATGTATAAATATGAAAAAAGGGATATGAAGTATTAAGTATAGAATCCTTTGATATATATCTATAGTGGGAGAATGGTGGTGGCCTCTCACTAACTGGCCACCTTATTTGTTAGGCTACTAATTTGAATTTGCGCCAAATAGACTTATTGCAAGGACAAATAATCGCTATTGAGATATTCTTCATTTTAAAAATTCAAATTCAATTTTTTTGATTAACTATAACGAGATTTCAACAAATCATCATACATCTCAATTCTTAGGATGGCCCTTTTGCTTATTTGTCAGGCTACTAAACTGAATTATCACCATATAGACTGTGAGGGAAAGGTGCTAGCTAACGATATATTTTTCTCTTTTAAGATTCGAATTAATCCACATGTGCAATCTTTGATTAAGGATCGGAGGAAGACATACACATATTTTGCTTCTCATTATTGTCCTTTTGCATACTAATATGAATTTGCATCGAATAGACTATTGCAAGGAGAATATGCTCATTGAAAAAATATTCTTCACTTCCAAAATTTTAATTTGAAAATTTTAATTAAGAGCAGAGAAATTTCAGTCATCGATCGCAAATTTTGGTGTGGTCCTTTTGACTTATATGTTTAACACACTATGCACATCGTTTTCTATGATGCAAATAGCACTCATCACTTGGATTGAAACTTTAATTTTGTGTAGTTGGATGGAATTATTAGAACCTAAAACTAACACATGTCATCACGAACATATCCAAAGAGAGAGAAAAAGTTATCTTAAAAGAATTTTGTTGAATTGATGAAAGAGATGTCAAATTCAGAGGTGGATTTACAATTTGAAAATTATTGATTCTTATAATGATTTAAAATAATCAATATACAATTTAATGAATTCACAATCAAAATGTATATATTTTTTATAACTTTTTAAAGACATACACATATATCAGAAAAACTACTGAATTTACGTGAATCTATAACTTTTACGCTACATCCCCTAATAGAAACTTGACACATGGACTGTCTCTCTTGATAACATCTAATCAGTTGGATATTCATGGGATACCAATGATCTTATTATTCCTCAACTAAATTGTAGTTGGTAGTTAATAGAACTTTAATTTAAGCTGAATTTATGTAGGACATTTAAATCTGACAAATAAAGGATATTGAAAATAAATCTTATTTTTATAATGTCATGAAAAATAACAAAATTATTTAAAGTATAATGTCAAAAGTATTATATCTAAGTTCAAAAGAAAGCTAAGATGGAAAACTTTTGTCTAATGAAATTACAAATATGCAGAAATCTTTGGATGGAAATATTTTTAATTTATCAATATCAAAGTATGTACCAATGTAATATTTTATTTGTCAAAGTAGTGTAATGTATAAATATTTAAAATACTTGGTCAAAATACTAGACTTTTAATTTGTTAAATTAGAGATACTATTTATATATTTGACTTTGTAACAATAAGGCATTAGAATTTGCATTCTTAACTATGAAAATAAATGACTTGCAATAAAAGTGGGAAAACAGTTATATTAAAATAATTAATATTTGAGTGAGGTTGTTATAAAGATTGTTATTGTGGTTATAGGTAAAAAAAAAATTGTGCAAAAAAAATTTGGTTTTATTTTTTTATTTTTCAGATGGTGTCCGTTTATCACATTTTGGGGGTCGACAAAGGTGACTTCTTGTCGAGGTTCGAATCTATGATAAAAAGCTCGACTTTTATAGTAAAATATTGTTATATAGGAATGTATTACAAAATGATAACTACAATGATGGTATATATAAGTTAATAATAGGTGTGATTACTAGAGGTCTAGAGGATTAAGCATGTGTAAATCATGGGCAGAACAAGACTATACCTTGTTGGTTTTGATCGAACTCAATAATTTTGATCCAAATTTTGTATTGTCTTAAGAAATTCATTCAAAATATACAAATTATTAATCCCTCCATTTCAATTTATGCAACACTTTCACTCCTTGAAAATCAATTTAAGTATTTTTTTTTAAAGTTAATTAAATTAAACCTACTTAATATTTCAAAATTAAAATTTAGATATTCAGAAATTGCTTATGTTTACATAGTGAAAAATACAACTTTAAATTCTAATCAAAGTTCACATAGTTTGAATCTGGAGAAGTAAAAACTGCAAAAAATAAGATAGATGAAATAACCTAAAATCATACTTAAACAACTAAAATTTCAAAATCATAAGCTTCAAATCCTGCCGCATAGTGTTAATTGCTCAGGCTAATTCACCTAGATGCCCACAAGTGTGTTTAACTAAAAATCCCTTCAAGTGCAATTGATAGCTTCCATTAGGGATCGTTTGATTCGCAGACAAAATTATCCTGGAATTATAATCCCGAGACTAATTTATCCTACCTGAGAGGTAAGGTAAAATAATACCAAATTGGATGGGATAAGGTGAGATATCTCAGGATTAAACGACCCCTTAATGTATCGAACATGCTTAAAAATGTAGCAATAACAGCTATGAGAAGGAAAACCAGTGAATATACAACATCCATGTTCATAAAATTAGACCATTTCTTACAAGAAAAGAAAGATCATTCAAACATTCAGCTGAGGACGGAAAATATTATTCGTCTCTAAACAACAGAGGTGAATATAATTACGCCTCCCAACCTCTCAATTGTGTTGCACGTGCAACGCGATTCACCCCCAATGTGAAGGCGCCCATACGAAGATTGCAACTATGAGATTGACACATGCTCTTGAGATTACCAAAGGCTTTTGTCATGTATTTCTTAAGCTCCCTGTTAACCTTCTCTTCTTCCCACATAAAACCTTGAATGTTCTGCACATGTAAAAGTTTTTTGTATGCGTTACGGGATAATGCAGAATCGTAAGAGAACGAAACATGGAAGAGATTGAGATTCATTGACAACGGTAAAAACATGGGCGCCTAATTCTAATGCAACAAGGGTGTTATTAGTACAAGTCAGAGGAATACCGTGATTGATGAAAGATCAATGAAGAGTTGTCGTCAATTATGAAACTGATGATTATCGTCTATTTTAAAGTCGTTGTAACTTGAAAGGGCACCTACTAAACTATATTCTTATATGTGGAAAAACTACTCGAAAATATTAGAGAATTCCAACTAAATATAGTCAAACCTCTACATAACAATGTCGTTTGTCTGGATGTTTTGTGATTGCTATAGCAAGATACTGTTATAGAGAATATATGATATAACATAATACGAAAGTCGGTTCTAAGGAAACCTAGGCTGTTATAGTTGTTGCAGAGGATGATTATTATAGTGAAGTCTGACTAAATACTCGGATATCTTAGGGAAATGTCATTTGAGATTTTAAGTAAATGGTCAAAATAACACTAAAGTATTTTCTAGTGTATTATAAAGCGGAAAGCTTAAGGATGTCATGTATAGATAGATTTTATATTACCTGAACCCACTCAAAATAACTAACAGTCACGCCTCCAGCATTGGCATATATGTCGGGAAGAATTAAAACACCTTTCTTCGACAGAATCTGTAGAAGGAAGTCATGTGTTAGAAATTATTATCTTCCTAGTCTATGTTGCTCAGACTCTCCAAAAATGTTGTCATACTCTATATCGGATCCTCCAAAAATGTACTACTTTTAGAGGATCTAACATGCACCGTCAACATTTTTGAAGAGTACGCAGCATAGATGCTAGTCTAACAGATATGAAACCTGCAAAAGTGGTACCTCGTCAGCATCTGGATCAGTCGGATGATTTGCTGCTTCTACGATGAACTTGGCCTTTACATGATCAGCGTTTTCTCTTCACAGAAAAATCAGAATAGACAAAGACAAATTTAAACACTCCAGTGGGTATTATAAGTTCACACGCAGATTTAAACAGGGGTGAACATACTTATTTTTGATAATAGTGAAAACTGAAATCCAAAAAAATAACGTATATATTAGAATATACTCATAATAAATTAATTTTACAAAGAAAAACTATGTAGAATTACAATATCATTTCAGTACAGGTTTACTAAAACGAACATAAAATAAGAGAAAAAACTCCGCTTATTAGTGCTAGAGCAAACCTCTTAATAATGGTGTCGCTTCTCTGGATATTTCTTTTGGCCTACAGAGGATGATGATTGTTATAGAGAAGTCTAATTGTATCATGTTAATTTGGCCTATACCATTTAGGCTGACCATTTAATGATTTTAAACTTTCACTCTTTCATCGGGAGGGTGAAATGAAGACTCACCTACGAGGTACGGTGCGATCAGAATATGTCGCCAACGCTTAAAGGTAAATTCTATAGAGGAGTGGTTAGACCGACTTTGTTGTACGTGGGTGAGTGTTGGTCGGTAGAAATGCCCACATTCAGAAGATAGAGACAGCGGAGTGAGGATGCTCAGCTGGATCTAGGAGAGATAGGATTAGGAACGAAGTTATATACAAGACAAGGTAGGAGCAGCCTCCAAGGCGGATAAGATTAGGTAAGAGAGATTGAGATGGTTCGGGCATGTTAAGAGGAGATGCAAGGATGAGCCAGCAAAGAGGTGTGAGAGAGGTAGAGGTAGGCCGAAGAAGAACTGGGGGAGGTAATTAGACAAGACATGCCACAACTTCAAAAGCCTAAGGATATGATCTTAGATAGAAAGTTATGGAGGTCGAAGATTAGGATAAAAAATTAGAAGATAGTTGAGTGTTGTCACACTTTATGTGGGAGAGGTAGGGGATAACCTCCTCTTCTTTTGGTAATTAACTTTAGTTATCGCGTAAATTTCTTATTTTTCAATGTGTATTACTATCTATTGTTACACGTCTATTGTATCTTGCTATTTTGTTTTATATTTTTTCTTACAGTCCTGAATTGGATACTTTTCTTTTCACCCAAGTCTATCGGAAACAACTAGTTCACAAAGGTAGGGGTAAGGTTTGTATACATTCTACCCTCCCAGACATCACTTGTGGGATTATATGGGGTATGTTGTTTGTTGTTGTACCCTTTCATCGGGAAAGAAATTCAAGAACTAAGCTATTCAGATTAACAAAGATATAATATTTCATATTCATAATTAGGGTTTGTACCTGTTCAAAACTCCTCCCAGAGCACAGGGTATAAGAACATCACAATCGTGCGTAAGCAATTCATCTGTACTCATTGCATCACCACCGCCGAAATCATTTAGCTTCCCTGTTGCTTCTTTATGACTAAGCAAAGCTGGTATATCAAGACCATTCTGATTCTTGACCGCTCCAGTTATATCACTAACTGCAACTACTCTGCCACCTATCTCGTGAATAAGCTTTGCTACCCATGATCCTACGTTCCCGAACCCCTAAAGAATATTCGCAAAAATATATTTAGCATCATTTTAACTGATTTTTTTGTGCAATATCAAGGCTGCTGCCTGCTCAAATTGAACTAATCAGAAATTCTACCTGAATAGCAAAAGTCAAATCCTTAATCTGCTTCCCCTGCTCATTAAGCAAAGCTTCTGCAGCATAAACGACACCACGCCCAGTTGCAGATTCCCTACCCAATGAACCGCCAAGATCCTAGGTAGTATAGTGAAAAAGGGTTCTCAAATGACTCGTCTAATTCCGATAGGATATGTTTGAACGTAATAGCACATTAGGAATTTAATAATTTACTGAACAAAAACTTACAACTGGTTTCCCGGTCACAACTGCAGGAGAGTGACCATGAAATTTTGAGTACTCATCCAAAATCCAAGCCATGGTCTGTCACAGGAATCACCACATAAGCGCATTTATTTGCTTCATATTCTGAAGCTCCGTAGAGAAGAATATGCTCGCAAAAAGTTACACCAGAGAACTGTATCACTAACCTGAGCATTGGTGCCCATATCAGGCGCAGGGACATCAGTATTAATTCCAATAAGGTCATGGATTTTCTGCGTGAAAACACGCGTAAGGCGCTCCAATTCGCTCAAACTTAACTCTTTTGGTACGCAGCCAATCCCACCCTTTGCTCCCCCGTATGGAATATCTGCTACCGCAGTCTTCCAAGTCATTAGTTGAGCAAGGGCGTTCACCTCATCAAGATCAACCTTGTAAAAGAAACTTAAGCCATATCAGAGCAAATTCTACTTCTGGAAAACAACAAATATTGTACAGACATAACCAGCACAACCATGGACTCGGTGTACATTGAAATACAAGGACTATAAAGTAACATATTCGAGGGGATGCAATAATGAAATGATGGAAAACTTGCTTGTTCATGATCTTTCTAGCCTCCATGTTTATCGTTCCTACTAAATCTCCTTATACTTCTTTTCACTTACAGTCTCTCCGCTCTTACATATAACCATTATTAAATGGCATACCAATGATTATACAGCCTGGAAAAAGTTTATTTGGACAAGACACCAAAAAGAGTACTACATTTCAAACTTTATTAAAGAAAAAATGCAAGAAAAAATAACCTCAGGGTGGTATCTGATTCCTCCTTTCATGGGTCCACGAGCATTATCATGTTGTACTCTAAATCCAACATAGGAAACTAGCGTCCCATCATCCTTGGGAATTGTGCATTCCACCTGATCAAATAGCAAATCCATCAAACATTGTGCTTCATAACCAAATAAATAAACGATATTTCCACCTGCTTGTTTAAGCTTTTGAGTGAACAATTATACATTTCAATGTGATCCAGAAATCTCCACAAATAAATCAAAATGTCCACTTTTTGATATGTTTTCACAGACTTCAACACATTTCAGTACAACATACTCCAATGTGATCTCACAAGTAGGGTCAGAGTAGGGTGGGGTGTGACAGACCTTCCCCTCCCTTCTGTGAGAGGTAAAGAGGCTGTTTCCGATAAATACTCGGCTCAAGAAAATAAATTTGAGTTCTTTCACAACAAGACCCTTCTCCACCTTAGATTCAACAAGAACATAGAATTCATAAAAAAGATTGAAACTTTACACAGACATTAACACGTTTCAGTACAACATACTCGGTGTGATCCCACAAGTGGGGTCTAGGAAGGGTCGGATGTGTCAGACCTTACCCCTACCTTCTAAGTTCTATGAGGTAGAGAGACTGTTTCTGGCTGAATCCTCGGCTCAAGAAAATAAATTTGAGTTCTTTTACAACAAGACCCTTCTCCACCTTACATTCAATTAGAACATGAAAATCATAAAAAAGATTGAAACTTCGCAGACATTAACACATTTCAGTACAACATACCTAGTGTGATTCCACAAGTGGGTCCGGGGAGGGTTGGGTTTGTCACACCTTACCCCTACCTTGCCTGAGGTAGAGAGATTGTTTCTGATAAACACTCGGCTCAAGAAAATAAATTTGAGTTCTTTCACAATAAGACCCTTCTCCACCTTAGATTCAATCATAACATGAATTCTTCAAAAAAAGTTTGAAACTTTATACAGACATTGACACATTTCAGTAGTTTCATCAAAAAATTTAGAAGAAAATAAGCAGGAAAATTTGAGTTTTTTCACAACAAGACCACCCTTCTCCACCTTAGATTCAATAAGAAAATGGAATTTTCAAAAAAGATTGGAACTTTACACAGAATTTAACACATTTCAGTACAACAAATCCAGTGTGGTCCCACAAGTGGGGTCTGAAGAGGGTCGGGTGTGTCACACCATACCTCTAGCTTGTGTATAGAGAGGTTGTTTCTGATAAAACCCCTTGTCAAGAAAATAAATTTGAGTTTTTTCAGAAGACCCTTCTCCACCTTAGATTCAATACAAACATGAAATTCTCAAAAAAGATTGAAACTTTACACACATTTCAGTAGTTTCAACAAAAAATTGAGATGAAAAGTAGGAAAATTTGAGTTTTTTCACAACAACAACAACACCCTTCTCCACCTTAGATTCAATCATAACATATATTTTTTCAAAAAAGATTGATACTTTACACTAATATACATCACATTACACTAATATTTATCACTTTACACTAATATTGATCACTTCACACTAAAATAGAAAAAATTGAGTTCTTTCAGAACAAAACCCCTTTTCCACCTTAGATTATTCAATCATAACATGAAATCTTCAAAAAAGATTGAAACTTTACACTAATATACATCATTTTTATACCTTAATTTCTCTAAAAGGGATCAAAAGACTCCTTTCAAGTTTGGAGTCCAAACCAAGAATCCTAGCTGCTTGGCGAAAATTTCTGTTTGTAGCTGCAAGTGCATTCATGGCTGCTCTCTATATTCTTGATAAAAATAAAAATAAAAACAAGAACACCCAAAAACCTAGTAGGATCAAGATTATGAAGAGAGAAAAAAAATGACAAAAACAAAAATGGGAATTTTCTTAATGCTAAATTCTTGAAGTAGTACTACTCTTATATAGTAACTAGAGTAATTTAGGTGTTTTAGGTTAATCACAAAATAAGTGGAAATTGTTGAAAATAAATTTGATTTTTTTTGTGATAATTACAAATGGATCACGAGCTCCTTGGGACTTTGTACAACCATATACTCTCCTATTTTTTCTCATTTTATTTTTATCATTTTTGGCCCAAATTAATTTTATGGAAAATATTGTTTACAATAATAATTAGAGTTAATACATCAAAAACCCTATAAATTAATCATGTTTTATAAGTTTAATACTTGAATTATGGAGTGTCATTATTAGATTTCATCTTCTTGGTATATTGTGAGAGCTAAAAAAAGAAATATACCAATAGAGATTTATGTGACATATTACATATTTTTCTTTATAAATTTATTAAAAAGGAAATTATTCTGGTTAAAAGTGTTTCTTTCAAATATCACAAAGATTACGATTAAAATTTATCAATAGTTGAGGGACTAAATGTACTATTATTCGTGTTAATAATGTGAGGAGTAAATTATTTAAAGAACGAAAATACTTTTAAAATAGGTGGTTCTATATATCAATTTTTGCATTATAATTCTAGCATAACAAACATGTGATCAAATGATCCTTTAGTTGAGAAGGAAAATGTCTTGATAAGTTATTGGAGTACAAGAAAATAATTAAAACATAAAAGTATTATAAATAATGAACATAATACATGGACTTTGTTATAGATTGGCCATTTTAAATTACAAAAAAAAAAATCGCCATTCGATTTATAACCTCCCATGAATCAAAAGGCATAACATGAATTAATGTAGCAAAATCTTTGTGTCCATGCCCCTAAATCTCTCCCACAAACTTTAAAACGCGTCTAACGTTCAACACTCAGGATTTGCTCAACTATTTTTATTGAAATCATGTGTCGGATTTCTTAATTAGCACTATTTACCTTCAAATCCTTTAAAAAATGACTAATAAAAGTATAATAGACAGGAATATTGACACAATTTTTGGAACGATTTTTTTGTATTTTGATTAACAACTTACATGAAATATTACAAATGAAAGGAAATACCAGAAATGAGTACAAGTATATCGAATCTAATCCAGCTTCATGCGATTGATACCTAGAAAAGAAGAAGAGAAGAAAGAGGTTATAAGGAAGAAAACGATAGAAACAAGGCAAAAACAGAGGGGAAAAGGGTTCGAAGAAGATACCGAAAAACTAGTAACGCATGTAGCTCCCATCCGGGGGTTTGTTATAGGCTCTTTAATGGATTATCCGAGATCATTAAATATGAGCTAATATGAGTCGTCAATTTGTAGGGCCACATGTTATAATTCTATTCGTTGTTTCTTTATTCTTCAGTTAGCAAATATATTCAGTTTATTATCGTCTTTGTTACTTCAAATAATCTTTACCTCAAGGTTGAAATCGAAACTTTGGAAATTTGGAAATTATTTTACGCATCAATACCTCACCGTTGAACAACATTCCTTCCGTTGAACATCATCCATGTTATCAAGGATGTTAAATACCACTAAGATCAAAAGAAAATTCCACACAATGTTCTCCAAGCTTAGCTAAATTGGACCCAAAGACCTAAGATCCGACCCGAAACATAAGACATGACTCTAACTTGGGACTCAATACCCAACCCTAACCCTAATCAAGGACCGAAGATTCGACCATAACTAGGGATCTGAGACCTAATAGGACAACACTCAAGACATGACCCCAACCCATACCCTAATCCAAGACCTAAGACCTGATATCAACCCCAATTTGAAACTCGAGATTTGACCCCATATTGGAACTTGGGATCCAACCCCAGAAAACTTAAGACCAACCCCAACTTGAAGCTTGACCCTAACACGTAACCCAACTTGGGACTCAGTACATGACACTGGCCAAACTCGATACCGTCAATTTGACCCCATCCTTTTAAGACTCAATATCCAACTCCGACCCTAGATCAAAGCTTGACCCAAGATTCGACTCCAACCTAAAACCCAAGGTTCATTCCCAACTTGAGACCCGAGCTCGAGCCTAAGTAGATATCTACCTAGCCCAAGACTCAAGACTTGACCCCGACCCAGGACTTAAATAGGACCTTAACTTGAGACCTGAATTGGACCCAACCCAGGACCTAAATAAGACTGTGAATCAAGACCTAGGACTTGGGATTTGGCCTTGATCTCAATCTTGACCCAATACCCAAAATTTAACCTGAATCTAACTCGAACCAAATCGAGACCCAACCCCGACTTTAACCCGAGACCTTAACTCGATCCTAATCCTAAACTTGGGACCCGACCTCGACTTGAGATATGAGATTCGATGGGACTCAGTACCTGAGACATGACCCTCACTGATCTTAGGCGTATTTATATGCCTAAGTTGTCAATATTTGCCCATGAATTGGTTTAAATAATGAATGATCTTGAGTCTATTAGCTTGATTTTGTTATACTTGCAATGATTATGCACTAAAACATGTGTTTAGAAGTTTCAGGAACTCTCAAGGAGCTTGGAGTCGAATTGAAGAAAATAGATGTGAAGGAGTGTGAAGAATATACTAAGTGTGGAAGCACCTGGGCCTGGCGTACTGAGAGACGCGCCGCGCCAGGCCAGAAAGATCAGAGTCCCTTTGATGGCGTACTGAGAGGCGCGATGCGCCAAGCCTCAACATTCAGAGGCGTTTTCCTAGTGTTCTGCTAGGCGCGCTGCGCCATAGTGGAAAGTTCTGAGGCGAGTTCTAGCTATAGGTGCGATGGCAAGAGCGACACGCCATGAAATTTTCAACTTTTTTAGTTAAAAAGCTTAAAATATGATTCCTAATTGTAGTAGGCTTTGACTCCAAGTTATCTTACTATTATAAATAGACCCTTAGGGCTCCATTGTTAGGGTTCGACTTTTTATTGGTGTGCAAGAGCAAGTATCAACGTTTGTAATAGGTTTTGATCTTCTAACTCTTCCATTTTCCGGAAATCGCATGAACAATTGTATTTTGTGGTTTTCTAATAGCATGAGTGGCTAAACGCCCTAGTTCTGGGGCTGTAGCTACGAATTAATTGTTGATTATTTGGGGCTTTTTGAATTACTTCTTGGTTGTCATTATAAGTTACTTCTATATTCTTGTTTTAGTATTTCTTGACTGGCCATCTAGAGATAAATCTATTGTCTAATCTTAAAATCGAGAGAGGAGGGGTTAGATAGACCAAAGAATATAGAGAGTTCGATCGACCCATTTGATTGAGGTGATTTGTGTTTAGGAGTGATGCCCGGACGAACAACTTGCTTGGTTAGGAAACATGATGAAATATAAATGCTCACCAGTTAGTCTATGTATCCCCGCTCAACGATGTAGTTAGATAGCTAACTGGAGTATGCTACTAGAGGTGTGAACCCGACTCATACAATTAACCTTGTAAACCAGTAACTTGACAACTAAAATTAGTTTTAAGCCAAGAATATGATACATGATATTTGTTACATGCTGCAGCCCTGGAATTGTCTTTTACTTGCTTGAAACACATCTTAAAGTCGTTCAATCTTGGTTACTTTTATTTATTGCATAATTAGTAGTAGTTAACAATCATCACAATTTCTGAATACGGATACTTTTATTTTATTTGTAGAGTTAAGTGTCAAATATAAATTGATCATCAGTCCCTTGGGAACGATAACTCATTTCTTTAAGAATCTATATTACTTGAGCGATCATGTACACTTGTGTGTATATTGGGGAGCAACACTTACCTTAGTCAAAGACTCGAGGCTCAACACCGACCTAAGACCCTAGACCTAACTTAATTGGGACCTAGAATCAAGACTTGACCCTGATATGGGACTCGAGATCCAACATCGGCCCTAGTTAGAAACTCGAGATTTGACCCTAATTCTGAACTTGTAATCCAATCCTGACTCGAAATTAAACTCGACCCATCCTCGAGTTGAGACCCCTACCTTGACATGTGATCAAAGAACTGACTTGATTCGGGACTCGAGATTTGATCTAATCGTATATGATGAAAAATATTTAAGCAAAATCTCTGGTTAATGAAGATAGAAAACGGGTTGAAACTGGAAATTAAACCAGGCTAAATTAACAATCATTTTAAACTAAGTAATGCTTGAATGGATTAAAATTTATTCAGTTTTAAAACATCTTGAGCTCAACCCATAAAAGTCTTGACATATCCTTTGTTTTAAATGAACTATTGGGATACCATCGTACCAATCGATCTGATGGAATGAGGGGAACATGCCAAATTGACATTCTGCTGCTACATAATATCTTTAAGAGCTTCCATTAACCCAACTAAACACAAAGTGTTTCTCTAATTGAAGAATTGTTGAAATCGTTCCAATAAGACTGTTGTAAGCTTTCATTGTAATTAACAAATCTCAAAGTATAACAATTCTTCGATTCGGGCATGTGATGTTTCCGTGTGAAGAGATAGGACGAAGCACTATTGGGGAGAGATGATTAGATAGGGCATGACGTAACTTTAGCTTACTGAGGACATGACATTAACTATAGGAGGTTATTGAGGACACAAATTAGGTTAATGTTAGTAAGATAGTCAAGAGTTGTCTCGATTATCTTTTCGTACTATTAGTCATAATATTACTATCGCAGTTTCTTGTCATTTGAGTTTGGTTACTATCTATTATTTTTTGTACTTTATTTATCGTATTATCTTATTGTGATTATTGTTCATAAGGATTTGTAAAGTTATTTAGAGTATTTTTCCATGACTAGATCTTCATTTTCGTTATTTCTTTTTCTGTATCTTTGGACTAATTTTTTCTTGAGCCGGGGGTTTATCGAAAACAGTCTCTCTACCTTTTTAGGTAGTGATAAGTTTTGCATACCCAAACCCCACTTAGTAAAATTACACTGATATGTTGTTGTATCCAGAGTCTATTGGGAAATTCATGACTCAAATATATACACACACATATATGCGCACACACATATATATATATATACACTTTCTCTAATATTTTTAATCTTTAAATGAGATATTCATACATTTCAATATAATATCATTGCAAACAAATCTCCTTACGAATTCAAAATTCGAATTTCACCTTCACCTATTAAATATCACTGGCCAATTACATTTCTTGCTATTCAACGAGGAGAAAAACAATAACTATATTGCATACGTGACCGTCAAAAAGAATTTACATTAAAAGGTGGAAATAATATATAACTAAATTTTAATTTCAAAAGGTGGAAATAATATACAACATAGATGCAAATAGTTCCCTAGATATTAAGGAATGACATGCCATTCCTTTACAAAATTAGAATGGACACATGAAAAACTGAAAAATTATTTAGCAAAAAAATAAAATCAAAATTAAAATTTTATAAGTGCTTTAAAATAGCACCACGACATAATACTTCAAATATTTAAAGTGTCACAGGAGGAAGTAGCCACTTGGAGCCTTCAATATAAGCAAGGGAGATAAAAGATTTTGCCTCTTCATCACTTAATTTCTTTGTATATGGAACTCTTTTATCCAAAGTTGCTCCTGCTCCTTTACACTTGTATTCTCCATAATATACCGTGCTGAAAATAATAAAGAGTTTAAGTTATATATATCGATCTAATATGTTATTTGATATTATGACATGCATTGGCATAAGAGGTAGATTAGATCTTTTCTTGATGTAGTTGACCATTCTCGTACTAATAATTAATATGCTTTCTAACTTTTATTCATACGTTCTATTAATTTGTCATGACCCTCTATTTTGTTATAACACATTAATATACACTTTTGTGTGACGTAGAATTATTTCATTAAGGTAAAAGGAATATTAAATTGAAATTGTTTCCAATTATAGTAAAGTGACATTAATAATAGGGAGTCATATAAAATGGCACAGAGAAAGTAGTTGTTGATATTCATTCCTACCAACATATATATTATCCCTTTTTAACTCGATTATAAAAAAAAAAGTTTTAACTTTTATATACGAACGTACCTGTCAAATTCTTTTTTGCCAAAATCAGACCATCCTTCAGGGTGAATAACATCAGTCATATCAGTATAAGAGAAAACAACTTTAGAGTATTGTTTCCATGCCCTTCCTAGATATGCTGTATTTCCAGTACCAGTAATCATACAATGTACAAAAGAAAATCCACTATCAAAATTTTCTACTGCCCTTGCATGTGCTGTCACCATTGCCATTGGATCCCCTGGAATTACATGTGTCTCTGTGTTCTACATTTTTCAAAAAAATAAATAAATTATATTATTCGCGAATTTTTTTTAATATGTCATCAAATTATCAGAAATGATTTATCCATGCTACTCTTTAATAATTGAGCATAGATATACTAGCACTATGACCAGCGGCGGATCCAGGATTTAGAGTCCGTGGGTGCCAAATAAAAGAAAAGTTAAAGGAGTAATAATGTAATTAATTTAATTTAAGTCAATAACAATTATAAAAATAAAATAAAATAATGTGCCAACTGTGTTTCCCTTAAAAAACGTGCTTGGAGCCTTTTTTTTCCCTTAAAAAACGTCTGCAGCAAATTTCTCAAAAAATTAGGTACAAATGAGATTCGAACCCGCAATGTCAACCTTCTAAAGTTTCCCTCCTACTGTGACACCACAAGCCAGTTTTATTCTCTGGGTGGCACGCTTTATATTTATATAAATATTATATATATATACCTATGTATATATAGAGTTTCCGTCGAAGTTCGGGGGTGGCGTGGCACCCCCACATCCCTTCATAGATCCGCCCCTGACTATGACGCATATGAATACATAGATAAGGAGACCAATAATGATATAATCAGAATTTTAACTCAGGGGATTCAGAATATAAAGCAATGAAATTAATAAGAAGTCGAAGAAGTTTAATATAGACTATATAGACAACACAAAATAATTTTAACTGAATCTATATAGTATAGTTTGTCGACAAACCCCTTCTGGTACCCTAACTCCGCCCCTAGGGAGGGATCCACCTATGTTCCTATATATTTATAAGGGGTAATTTATCCTATTTGTGCAGTATAATAACTTTCCGATAACAGAATCAGAAATTCAAATAAGGGAATTCAAAAATATATATAAGTTATATCTAGAGTATTCAATAATTTATATATATGCAAAAAATAGTAATATTTTTACTCTATTTCTATAGTACGTAATATTTCAACTAACGGAATTCAGTTGGACTCCCTTGTACCCCTACTTTTTGACAAAGGAGATTCATATGAATCGCTTCATTGCATGACATGATTTCGCTGCTCGTTGAATTTATCAGGTTTAAATCATGAATATGTCTATCCTAATTAACAGTTGACTATGAATTAAAATTATTTATAATTACCAGATATAAGGATTTGCCATTGCCAAAGATGAAATCAACAGTGCCTTCAATATAACAATCTTTAAAGAAATGTTTTCCACTGTCATCACAAAATGTATCTTGAAATCCAAACATTTTACAATTATACAATGAGGCTTTATCTCCTCCTGTCCTCAATGCTGCTGCTTGAGCTTTGTCACTTTTCCCATCTGGTCTTGGTGCTGTATTCTATAGAATAAAAAAAAAAATTAAAAATTTATGTCCTATTGATATATATCGAAAAACCTAACGAATTCTTTCAATGTATCATTTCTGAGTCTAATAGAATGTTAAGGTGATATTAATGTAGCCGATTTTTTTCAATTAGTTTCACTATAGCACTCATTGCTTTAGCTAATTAATTGTTATCATTTTCAAGTGTGATTTCTATGTTATGTTATGATCGCACCTAAAAAAGATTTAGGGCAAGTTTGGTGGGTCCAACTTCTTGAAATGTGTCAACATGAAAAAAAAAAATAGAGCACCTCACTCATAATGCATCTTCATAGATCAAGAACTATGAGATCACCCCTTTCATTCTGAGGTGATGGAGGATCGTACCAAACGAATATATCATGTAGATGGGATAAGATTTTCTTTCAAAAGTAGTTTTGTCTCATCTGCTATAGCTTGAAGAATTCCTAAACTGCCGATATATTTAGGTATGATACGTTGTTCTTTTTAAAAATTTAAATTGTTAACATAGAACAAATAATTTTTTTCTTAATTATGTCTTCAATATGCTTCCTTGCGTGTGGACCTACTGTTCTATTATCAAATAAACAAATGAATTTTTTTATAATGGATGGTTAACAAAACATGGTAAAGGTCCATGCCAAATCCCATGCAACCTCAAGACGACTTATTTAATTTTTTTTTTTTAAATGAATTAGGAATACGTACCACGAAGTTGATATTAACAGCATTGAAATATTCAGATTCAACAATCACAGTGGCACTGTCAACAGTAGTATATTCTTTTGCAGTTCCATGAAATATAATATTTGGGACATTTTTAGGGTCTCCATAAAATGTAACAAAAGGCTTTGTTCTCTCAATTTTGATTTTTTCAGTGTAATTTCCACCTCCAATCCAAATAATAACTCTTCTTTTATTCCCTTCTGGAATACTTTTAACAGCTTCTGTTATAGTTTTGAAATCACCACTTCCATCTGTCCTCACCTGTCGTTGCGTAAATTCAAAATTTAGAGTCAGTAAATTTTAAATTCTACTAAAATTAATGTAAAATTCTACTAAAATTGATGTTGAAACATATATAATTAATAAAATGAAATATGTGTATTCTCCTCTTTGATAACTTATACTGATAAATAAGATTATGATCATACATTTAAACATGTTATCAAAGTAGATAGATTTTTCATGTGTTTGAATCTTATTGACACTCATGGGAGGCGAGTCGTAATTAAATAAACAAAAAAAGTATTATGTATGTGAGATAAACTGATAAATAAGATTATAGTCATACATTTAAACATGATATCAAAGCAAATAAATTTCTCGTGTTCAAATCTTATTGACACTCATGGAGAGGCGAGTTGGTTAAATAAACAAAAAAAAGTGTTATGTACGTGAGATAAACTGATAAATAAGATTATAATCATACATTTAAACATAATATCAAGGCAAATAAATTTCTCGTGATCGAATCTTTTTGACATTCATGAGGAAGTGAGTCCTAATTAAATAAACAAAAAAGATATTATGTGCATAAAGGATGTGTTGATATATAATTAAATAAATAAAAATATTACGCATATAGATTTTCATCATATAGTAGAAAAAGATACATGGAAAAACAAGTACTTATCAAATATCTTTATGAACATATTAGGAAAAGAGATAGTTGCGCACTTTGACATGCATTATTGTAAGCATAATAAGTCCTAACTCCTAGGTTCGAGTATAATCGTCATCTATTTTTTTTAAAAATATAAAAAAAAACGTACTTAGCTCATAAAAATTAAATTTGTCCAGCATGCGGGATGCGCCATGAAAATTATACTTATGAAAAAAATCTCTAACAATTTAAATTTTTAGATAAAATATTCACACGTTTCACTCACCTTAATAATAGTTTTATTAGTCTCGGCAGCTACAAGGGCAGGGTCTAAAGTGTCTTTTCTTGCATCTAATGGTTTAACATTTGCTTCAAACCAACTATTTAATTGTGATTTATCAGCTGGAATTGGAACTAAATCATCAGAAAAAACTCCAATAATATTGAAAAAAATAAATGTTATGATAATTGTTTCCACAACAAATATGGTATTTTTTCCAGCCATTTTTAATATTATTTTTTTTGGTTTTTTAGTTTCTTGGTTTCTTGAATGGGAAATATTTTTGGTTTAATTTTTTTATACAAAATTGAACAAAAGAAAATAGAGGTAACTACTCATATTTGAATGAGTGTTTTGATTGCGTAAATATATTTTTACACTATCAGTATATATATACGAAATTATTATAAACAGCCTTAAATTAAAACCATCTATTAACGTAGTACTCGTATTGCCTTACAATATTTACCTACTGAACAGACAATGCAAAAAAAAATAATCAATAATATTCCATCATCCATATGCACTTTTTTAGTGTTACCATAGAGTTATTTTCTCTAAATTATCTATCACAATTTTAATTTAATCTCTACCTCTAATTACTTTTCTTTTTTCAACTTATCCCTGATATTTTTTTCTCTATAAATACCCACACTTATTGCTAAGTTTGCAGAGAAAAACAAAAACAAACAAAAAAAAACAATTTTACCCTAAAAAAAATAAAAAAAATTATAAAATAAAAAATAAAAAAATGTCTGGGAAAAATACAATTTTTGCTTTGGAAACTATTGTTTTAACAATTCTTCTTTTTATTCCTAGAGTTTTTTCTGATGATACAATTCCAATTCCAGCTGATAAATCACAATTAAATAGTTGGTTTGAAGCAAATGTTAAACCATTAGATGCAAGAAAAGACACTTTAGACCCTGCCCTTGTAGCTGCTGAGGCTAATAAAACTATCATTAAGGTTAGCTATTTTCATAATTTTCACTCCAGATTATTCATAAAAATTCAAAAATAACTTCAGTTTATATTCATGTTAAAACATTAATTCTGATTTTCAAATACCATTTCGATGTTTTTTTCAAATCTCACAATTTTTATGTTCAAAAAGTATTTATTTTTCCTCTTTTATTTTCATAAACATATTTCATACTTTCCATTTTATGTGATTTTCTTTTGAAATTAATTTTCGCTGATTATTCCTTTTTGAATAGTTGTTTAGTAAATCATATTTTTTCCTTTTTAATTTCTCATGCAATTTACGAATCTTTTAGACTATGATATAATGATCCCTTTTGAGCAAAGTAAATATCTTGTTAAATTCTTTTAGACGTTAAACAATCTAATATTTTATCACTCTCAAAAGACTATATTTGCATACCTTTTATAAATAATAATTAAAAAAAAAGGCAAAATTTAAATGGTGGCTTAAAAAGGGGGACATTTGCGTAAATATGCCAAAACTTTCATCAAAGTGACATTTTTCAATATTAAAAATAATTTAGCTTTAAACTTACCAATTTATACTTAACGATACAGAAAAATGTTATTTCATTCTTAGAACACAAATTTCAACCTTTTTTTAAAAAAAATTAAACTTCATACTAGCTCAAATACCTTTACTATAAAATGAAACGAAAGAAGTAACTCTTTATTATATTTTTTTTCTTATGATATAAATCAAATACTTTTGTATTTTTCAATATAAGATTATTACCATGTAGAATTTTAAATCTACTGACTCTATATTCTGACTTTCCGATCGCGATCGAAGGTGAGGACAGATGGAAGTGGTGATTTCAAAACTCTAACAGAAGCTGTCAAAAGCATTCCAGAAGGGAATAAAAGAAGAGTTATTATTTGGATTGGAGGTGGAAATTACACTGAAAAAGTCAAAATTGAGAGAAATAAGCCTTTTGTTACATTATATGGAGACCCTAAAAATGTCCCAAATATTATATTTCATGGAACTGCAAAACAATATACTATTGTTGAAAGTGCCACTGTCATTGTTGAATCTGAATATTTCAGTGCTGTTAATATCAACTTCGTGGTACGTATTCCTTCTTCTTCTTTTTTAAAGAAAATAAAAATACGCTTTCTTTAATAAATTTGTATGAAATCGGTACGCATCAACATAGTATCATAGCAGATAAAGCCCTAAGTTCAAGTTGTTGTAACCTATTATAAAAAATAAGAACCAATTTCATACGTGCATGAGGGAAGCATGTTAAAGATATATTTAAAAAAATAAAATTGTGTTCGTTCTATTTGTCATAGACTTTTAAATGAGATGATAATATACATAATTCAAAAAGTTTCGAAACTTGTATACAATTAACTAGAGCAGCGGATGCTATTACAAAATTAATTGCAAAAGGACAAATCGATCACATTAAAATTACCTAGGTAAACCAAAAAAATAGTTATGTACCCTATAGACCATCCTCATAGTCATAGATACCCCCCCCCCAAAGTGGTAGGGGAAAAAATCCATAATTCATTGAACTCAGAAATGATACATTAAAAGAATTCATTAGGTCTTTCCTAGATCAATGTTAGTTGAGGGGTATTTATCGACACCCTTTCGTTAAAAAATTACATTGTATAGCTAGAATAAAATAATATTAATTTTTTATGTATATATATTACATATTGACACTCCTGACTTCTACACAATTTTTCTTCTTTTCATTTTAACACAACAATAGTCGATATTCTGATTCCGCCACTAAATGTCTCTAACTAGTTTTTTGTTATAATTATTATGATTAGAATACAGCACCAAGACCAGATGGAAAAATGGAATTAGCTCAAGCAGCAGCATTGAGGACAGGAGGAGATAAAGCCTCATTGTATAATTGTAAAATGTTTGGATTTCAAGACACTTTTTGTGATGACAGTGGAAAACATTTCTTTAAAGATTGTTATATTGAAGGCACTGTTGATTTCATCTTTGGCAATGGCAAATCCATATATTTGGTAATTAAAAAAGAACTTTAATTTTTTTTTTAAAAAAAAATCATAACCATCTTTTCGACACAGGCGAATCTAGTATTTAAACTTAATATCGATAGGGAGAGGTGGCAAAATAGCATGATCCATCCAGTTTAGCTCATCTAAAAGTTAGGTTGATAAATTGGATTAAATATATAGCTTAAATTAATCCACGAAAAAATTTATCAAATTTTTATAAAATTAATTTTTGGTTGATATTTTATATATAGTGATAATAAAGATAAAGGTTTATTCATTTTGTTTCGTAATCAAACAAATTATTAGAAATTACTTTTTATAAAAAAGTAAAAAAGTTCATTAGAGATCGAGTGGAGTGGATTGTATTGAGATATGACTCATTGTTTAGTCCATGATGACATAGCCTATCATAGTGTGATCATTTGCAATTTACCCCTATTGTGCTGGTTTTTTATTCTTGCCCCTTATGACAAATAACTTTTTTGCGAGCATAAATATATATTTTTCTTATCATAATATCTTACTATTTATGTATCGTGACTCATACCTTAAAGGAGTTATTATATCCTACTAAGCATGAGTTCAATTTTTAAGAACTTAACCGCTCATTTATCAATTCAATTCAGGACATGCATGCAATTTAACTATTTAACATATCTAACCACTTTAATAATATTAATGAATTTTTTTCTTCTATTTTTTTGGGGAAAAATATAGAACACAGAGGCACATGTAATTCCAGGGGATCCAATGGCAATGGTAACAGCACATGCAAGAGATGCAGAAAATGTAGACAGTGGATATTCTTTTGTACATTGTACTATTACTGGAACAGGCAACACAGCATATTTGGGCAGGGCATGGAAGCCTTTCGGTAAAGTTGTTTTCTTATATTCTGATATGACTGATGTTGTTCACCCTGAAGGATGGTCTGACAACGGCAAACCCGAAAACGACAAGTAAGTCATTAACTGTTCGTGTATAAAAGTTAAATTTAATTATTATATTTTTATTGTTGGATTGACTTGCATGACGCTATTGGATGATGTTTTTAAATTTTGTACTCAGTAAAAATGTATCATATTTTTGTATTATCAGTGTATATAACGTAAATTCATATTATGTTTAGGTCGGTATTTTATGGAGAATACAATTGTAAAGGAGCAGGGGCAGCTTTGGAAAAAAGAGTTGGATTTACAAAGAAATTAAGTGATGCAGAGGCAAAACCTTTTATTTCCCTTGCTTATATTGAAGGTTCCAAGTGGCTTCTTCCTCCTGTGACACTTTAAATATTTGAAAATTATAAGGACATATAATTAATAGTCCTAGTAATTTTTTCAATTTTTCAATTTTTGTTGTAGCCCATCCCAATTTTATAATATGGGATTGAGGCATAGTTTTGTTGTGGTTTTCAATTTTTGGGCTGGATAATCGATTTTAACTAGTTTGAGATTAATATTTGGTTATTATTACTATTTTTTATGTAATTCTTTTTTATTATCGTAGAAGAACAATCGAGGTTTGAATGTGTCATGTGCACTACCAATATAGGACATATATATATTCTCTAAGTTTGTATGCCCATAAGTGTGAAATTCTTCAAAAAAAAGTGTAAAGATTGATTCAGATATGTAGGGACTAGGACCTTGGCTTAACTCTCTCCTCCTCACTTGCAAGCTTAGATTATTATTTTTTTATGAATCAAACACGTGATATATAAAGGGAAGAGTTTTTGGCCAAAATCATCCTTAAACTATATCCCAAACTTACACTACATCCTTAAAGTATCATTCTTAGCAGAAAACATCCTTCAAGTATTTAAAAGTGAACAATCTTCATCCTTCTATTTTAATTTATCAGAAAACTAACAGATCCCACAAAAATTAAGTCATTCCTTTCTAATTATTAATCTTAGATACGCCAAAATATTATCGTGAACTTTTTTGGTAATTGAGTTTAGCATTATGCAAAATCTTTTAATTTGACAGTTTTCTCATTTATTTTTCATGTAATTTGATATTAAAAATATTATTAGTTGAAATATGTTTCTTCTCAATCGAATATATTAGAAGCTGTATTTGTTGGAGACTTTCCCATCTAATAATGTAGAAAGAAACTCAAATGCGAGACATAATCAATATTTTGATCACTTCAATATCAGATTGGCCCAAAAATTTATTGATCTAAATACAGTTTGGCTATGAAAAAGGTAAAGATAATTAAGCTTCAGCTTCTTTTTGTTACTAAATGAGAAAAAGAGCAGATCATGTACCCTCACACCTTCCAAACATTTTTATTTCCGTAAGCAATAATGTCTAAGATTTTAAATATTTTTTTCAGGAACTTTATATAGCAAATAATGAAATTATGCAGGGATACTTTCGTTGATAGTCATGTGAACTGCTCGTGTTTTTGTAAGACCTCTTAGTTTGAAAGATGAAAATTGTTCACTTTTAAATACTTGAAGGATGTTTTCTGCTAAGAATGGTATTTTAAGGATGTAGCTTAATTAAGTTTGAGGTATAATTAAAGGATGTTTTTGGCCAAAAACTCATAAAAGGAGTGACGATAAAATTCAAATTGAAGAAGATTTTTATATGTACTGATATCATATTGAAGTATGCAATCGACTTATTTAAAACTTTAAACTATGAACATGATAGAATACTCTATTTTATAAAAAACAACAACACCAACACCAACACCAACAACAATTATTAATTAATATAATCACCATTTAATATTATTCTTTTTTGATATTTCAGCATTACAAATATTGAACTATCACAACATTTTGAGTATTGGTAAACCGTTGAAAACTTATTTAAGTAATATTAATATTTCAAAAATAATTGGCAATTACTAGGTTACTATCCAAACTTACAAAACTAGAGTTACTAGGGTTGAGGAACATTCGGATTGAAGAACAATTTGGAAAGATTTAGGTGGCTTCATATTCATGCTAATGACGATGTACAGAATCAAAGTGGGGATGGAGGATTAGGTATCACTACAAGAAAAACACTCAATAAAGAAGGGAAAAGTGGTCCCTAAAAATGAGATTCTAGTCCCTAATGTTCAATAGCGACCAAAAAATCTGGTCGCTACTCCGTCGCTAAAATTCATTAAGGACGGGATTAAATAGTTGGTCCTTAAATTGATTCTGAGACCGGTATAAAACTGGTCCCTAAGATTGTTTTAGGGACTGCATTTCTGGTCCCTAGTAGCAAAAATCTAGTCCTAAAAACACCTTTAGGGACTTTGTTTACTGGTCCTTGCATACAAGATCTACCAGTTCAGTTGGCTTTTAGGACCAGTAAATTGATCTATATATATATATGCTCTTAGATTTCCAATTTTTGAAACTGTAATACAATTTTTAAAAGCAATAATTAGATGCACATACACAAATTATCATACTCTGCTTTCATAAATATATGTCTATGAATACACAATTTAATACATCAATCACTGTCATTATTTACACAACTATTTTACAACAAATAAAACTAACATCCTTTATCCAATAATATAAATGTAAATGTCTTGTTGGCTTATCCAGTTGCCGATGCTTTTTTGAGTTCCAGCACCAGCAGTTTCCATGTCTGAAAATTGTCAGGTCTAACAAGGTATTTCGAGCAATTCTAGGTCCAATTTCTATTAAGTCCATGGAAGAGAGATGAACTTCATGCAAATTCCAACCTTCTACGAGTGGAGAGAAGCCCATATTTGTCTAGAAAGTAACAAAGTTCAAGCCGAGTATGATATTGTCTTCTATTACACTTATCGTCACTAAAAAGTCGGCAGTGTGTTGATGAAATCCATTTGATTAATGGACCTGCAATGATGAAAGAAATAAAATTTAGCCAATGTGTGCTCAATTTAATTTTAAAATAAAGGGAGCTAATTTGTTCACAATCAAGATGATACACAAGCATGTTTATCCTAGATACTCTATGCAGAATTCATTGACTTAATAATGTGCAACTTTAATTTAGCTAATGTCAAGTGCTTACAAAGAGGAGTTCAATTTTCACAACACATGGATTAACATATTTTATGCTAAATTTTAACAGTGATTAACTGAAGAATATAGAATAAATCCTCAAAGTATGTAAGTTTCGATGACCTCAACCAAAAAAATTGAAGAGTTCAAATTGTTTAATCTTTTCTTATATTCACCATCCTAAAAGTATCACATCTTGTGAATTGGATTAACACATACTTTACTTGTTCTATGTAACTTACTAAAGAAAATATGCAGCATCAGTATGTGATTATAATCTTTAGTTAGAGACAGCAAGAGATTCTTTTGCATTTCAGAAACTCTTAAAAGAATCAATAAGAAGCAGGGTAATGTGATTGATTCATTATAGTATTGAAATATTAAACTTCATATATAATTTTCCACATTATATAAGCAAGATGTAGTTA
>JAJOOO010015520.1:0-34696 GCA_029582685.1 Solanum piurae | reverse complement strand
AGGTCTCGATCCACGGACACAGACCACGGTCCGTGGTCTGATCTACGGACCGTAGGTCTGTCCGTGAGTCGGGACTTAGCCGATTTTTTGACTGAGTTCTGGGGAGGGGCTGCAGTGGTAAACCACGGACCACCAGCACGGATCGTGGTATGATCTACGGTCCATGGATGGTGACCGTAAGTTGCACCTACAACTTCTCAAAATCTGCATTTTTGGTCTATCTAGGATACGGGGTGTTACAATAATTTCTTAGTCGGAACTGAAATTTTAGAGTCTATTGATTGTGTTTCCTCTAACCAATATGATTAGATGTTTCAGGGTGAACAACAAAGAACAAGGAGCTAAAAAGGCCACTTGGACAAAGGTCGGAAAATAGAAGACGAAGTTGCTAAGGAGAATGGCCAAGAAGCTGGAAAATACACTAGGAGGGAGCAGCTCCGCGACGCGGAGCTGAAACCTGCGTGCAGAAAATGAATTCTACTTAAAAGTGGAGTGCCAGTCAAGAGCGTGTCGCAGAGAGGATCCTTTTGTGCACAAATTACTGCGAGGGAACAGGTCCGCGGCACGGACCTGGATGCCATAATCTTGTCACGTGTTTTATTTCAGACTATAAATAACCTAGTTGTGTGAATTTATCATTATCCAATTTTTGAAAAATGAGAGAACAATTATTTGGGCGATTTTGCTGACACTATATACGGCTTTTCTTCTAATCCTTCATTTTGGTTATCCCTTTTATGATCCATAAACATTATTTGATGATGTTTTCTTCTAAAAGTAGCTAAATTCCCTTATTTTAGGGTTGTAGCTACGATTAATGGTGTAATAATATTGTTTTCTAGCATGAAATGTGTTTTCTTGTGATTTATGCTTACATTTTTGTTTAACTATTTTAATGACTAATCAACATTAAAATAAACTCATTGTCCACTCTTGAATTCGGAAGATGAATAGAGGGATAGACCAAAGAATGTGAGAAGCGTGTTCATTCTAGGGTAAAGCTTAGAGTGTTTCGTATATAGGATAGTAATATACCTTTATACCGTGGTTGATTAATATGCAAGATGATAGCTTAATGCTCCCCTATTGGTTCATGCCTATCCCCGCTCAACGATGTAGTTAGGTTGTCAATGGTGGTAGACGATTAGAGGTCGGGAGATCATGATTGTAAAATTAACCTTGTAAATCCATAATGAGGTTAACCTGTTGAATTCTAGGATGAATTAATGTTATGCTTGAAATCGGTATATGCTACAACCCTGGAATATTTTCCCAAATTGTGAATTCCCTTGTTTGAAATTGTTCAAGTGTAGTAATTAATTTTGGAGATTCTTCAACTTAGTAGTTATAAACAAATTCCTGAAATTGTTTGTCGCATAAGTAAATTTATTTTAGACACAATAAATTTATTATTTATTGATTTAAAGTCCTTTGGGTTCGATGATCCGGCTCGAAAGAGTCGATGTACTACTTGAGTGACCACGTACACTTGCGTGTGCTTTTGGACGCAACAAGTTTTTGGCGCCGCTGTCGGGGAGTTTAAAATCGGCAGATATCTAATTTTTGAGAGTCTAAATTATTTGTACAATTGTTGACAACTTGATCTTGGCTTTTCATTTTGCTAGTAGTATCAGGTTTTCACACTAGAAGACGACCAGGACTTGGTAGAGCCTCTAGCTGAATCAGAGAAATTTGTTTGTTACTGGAGAAGGCAAAGAAGACTCACATATCATGTTCCTCTTGTCGCTAGTGAACCAAAAACTTCAGAAGAAAGGGAGGATCAAGACACACCTGTAGTGATGGCAAAAATGAAAGTTATAGATGTGGCAATCCCACAGACCACCAATGTTACCTCAAGTGCAACTGGTGGGAGGTTTGAATTGAAGCAGAACATGGTGCAACTATTGTACACAAACGGACAGTTCACTGGTCTATCTCATAAGGACCCACGAGTGCATATTCAGAATTTCCTCTAGATCAGTGACACGTACACCCTAACTGGAGTGAACTCTGATTATGTGAGGCTCACATTATTCGCCTTTTCTTTGCTAGGGGAAGCAAAAAGATGGCTGAACTCTGAGCCAGAAAATTCCATAACATCTTGGGATGATCTTGCCCGAAATTTCTTGATAAGGTTTTTTCCATCAGAGAAAACAGCCAAGCTGAGAAGTGACATATTAAGCTTCCGACAGAAAGGAGGAGAAAACTTGTACCAAGCGTGGGAAAGGTTTAAGTCCTAGCTGTTAAGTTTTCCACATCATTATCAAGCTAACGAAGTGTTGGTCCATACCTTTATTGAAGGGTTGGAACCAAACACAAAAAATTTACTTGATTCTATTGCAGGTGGACAAGCTTTGGAGAAGACATATGCTGAGTTGTTTACATTGGTTAATAGAATTTCACAAGGTAATCCTGAGTGGAATGGAGGAGGAGCTAAACCAGTCGTACAAAAGACTGTTGGGGTGCTGGAAATAGATGCAGTTACAGCTCTAACTGCACAGATTTTAGCAATGCAGAATATGATGACTACTCATTTCAGTAACATGTCACTAGGACATCAGCAAGCTCAAGTTAATATGGTGCAGCAACCACAAGCTTGGTGTGAAGTATGTGGAGGTGGAGATCACAATCATGAGGTATATGGAGCAAACCTAGAATCTATTCATTTTTTAGGTAATGCCCAGCGTGGAGGAAATCATCAAAACTATGGCAATACTTACAATCCAAGCTGGCGGAATCACCTAAAATTTTCATGGGGTGGTAATTAAAACCAACATCAAGGATAGAACCAGTACAGGCCACAAGGTAGTGGACAACATTACAATCAGCAAAGTCATGCTAATCAGCAGGTTGCCAAGCAAGGTGATATGAGTGTGGAGGACATGCTAAAACAAATCATGGCTAACCATGCTAAGTTAGCAACAGATGTCCAGAAAAATCAACTAGTGACTCCGAATTTGGAGAAGCAGTTTGGGCAGTTCGCTAGTGCACAGAATTCCCGACCACAAAGGGGTCTGCCTAGCAATACTGATCCAAACCCAAAATAGGTAAATGTTGTGAATACTCGGAGTGGTCATCCATTGGAGGAATTAATGCCAAACACCAAATTTGTACAAGAAAAAGGAAAGCAGACAGATAAAGCTGGACCAAGTGAGCAAATGGTGGATGAGGAGCCAAAAGCAAAACTACCTCCTCTATTTCCACAAAAATTCAAAAAACAGAAGGAGGAGGATTGTTTCGGTAAGTTTATTGAATTACTCAAACAAGTACATGTTAACTTGCCTTTGATTGATGTGTTACAAGGCATTCCTAAATATGCCAAATATGTGAAATATGTGGTAGCCAAGAAGAGTAGATTGGTTGAGTATGCAAAAGTGGCACTCACTGAGGAGTGTAGTTCTAGGATCCAAAATAGGCTCCCAACTAAGTTGAAATATCCAGGGAGTTTTACAGTATAGATAAAAATTGGTAAGTGTATTGAGGCAAGAGGGTTGTGCGATTTGGGTGCAAGTATCTACTTGATGTCTACGTCCATGTTTCTCAAGTTGGGACTAGGAAAGCCTAAGTCCACAACCATTATGTTGCAGTTAGCCTACCGTTCTGTAGCAAGGCCAGATGGCGTTATTGAGGATGTCTTAGTCCAAGTGGGAACTCTGATTTTCCCCGTAGACTTTGTCATCTTGGATTTTAAGCCAGATCCAGAGGTCCTATTTATTTTGGGACACCCATTCTTAGCAATCGGGGGTGCGTTAATTGATGTGGTGGCTGGTAGAATGACTATGAGGGCTTATGACAAGGTAGAGGTATTTGGTGTGTACAAGGCAATGAAGTTAACTGTAATATATGAGGAGATGTCAGCAATTACAATCATTGATGAGGAAATGACAGCTAAATATGTTGAAGCCCAAGACCCTTTAAAGAAAGTGTTAATTGGGAAAGACATTGAAGGAGACGCTGAAGCCCAGGAGTTGGTTAATGTTCTAGATGTCCCAAATGTTAGTATGCTTCGCAAGTTTATGGAGCCATTAAATAGAGTCTTGGGACTACCTCCCAAGCCATCAATTAAGGAAGCACCAAAGTTGGAGTTAAAGGCTCTCCCCTCTCATCTCAGGTATGCATTCTTAGGTGCAAATGAATCTTTACCTGTAATTCTTTCTTCTGCTTTGTCTGAAGTGTAGGTTGAGGCCTCCCTAAAAATATTGAGGAAGAGGAAAAAGGTAATAGGCTGGCAGATGGCTGACATACATGGTATCAACCCAGCTTTATGCATGCACAGGATATTTATGGACGAGGTCCAAAAGTAAAGTGTACAACCTCAGCGCAGACTAAACCCAGTGATAAAAGATGTGGTGCACAATGAGGTTATTAAATGGTTGGATGCGGGTATTATGTACCTGATTTCAGATAGAAAATGGGTTAGCCCGGTTCAGTGTGTGCCAAAAAAAAGAGGCATGATAGTGATCACCAATGAAAAAAATGAACTCATTCCAACCAGGACAGTGACAGGGTGGCGAATATGCATGGATTACAGGAAATTGAATGAGGCCACCAGAAAGGATCACTACCTGATTCCTTTTATTGATCAGATGATGGACAGGTTAGTTGGGCAAGAATATTATTGTTTCCTAGATGGCTATTTGGGATACAACCAAATTGTGATTGCACCAGAGGACCAGGAGAAAACTACATTCACATGTCCGTATGAGACATATGCTTTCAAGCGAATGTTGTTTGGGCTATGCAATGCTTCAACCACCTTCCAAAGATGCATGATGGCTATCTTTCATGATATGGTTGAAGATTTTGTGGAGATATTCATGGATGATATCTCAATCTTTGCGGAATTTTTTGACAGGTGTCTAGAGAATTTGGACAAGGTGCTTGCTAGATGTGAGGAAACTAATCTCGTCCTAAACTGGGAAAAATGACATTTTCTAGTGAAGGAAGGGATTATATTGGGCCATAAGGTGTCAAATAGAGGGTTGGAAGTTGATCATGCCAAAGTGGAAGTCATTGAAAAGCTACTTCCCCAGTCTTTGTTAAAGGGGTGAGAAGTTTTTTGGGTCATCCTGGTTTCTATAGGAGATTCATCATGGATTTCTCTAAGACTGAAAGACCCATGTGCAGTCTCCAATAGAAGGAGATGAAATTTGTATTTGATGATCAATGCATTCAAGCTTTTGAAGCTTTGAAGAAGAAGTTGATAGAAGCTCCAATCCTGTCTGCCCCAAATTGGGAGCTTCCTTTTGAGCTGATGTGTGACGCAAGTGATGTGGTTGTGGGAGCAGTGTTAGAGCAAAGGAAAGAGAAGGTGTTTCACTCAATATATTATGCAAGCAAAACACTGAATACAGCTCAAACCAACTACACATTGGATGAAAAAGAAATGCTAGCCTTGGTCTATGCTTTTGACAAATTTAGATCTTACCTGGTAGGGACTAAAGTTGTTGTTTATACTAACCATGCAACTATCAGGTACCTGTTCAATAAGAAGGATACAAAGTCGTTGTTAATTAGGTGGATTTTATTGCTGCAAAAGTTTGACATAGAAATCAAGGACCGACGAGGTTCTAAAAACTAGATTGCAGATCACCTGTCAAGATTGGAGAGTTCGTCACATGTGAGAGAGCAAGGTCAGATTCGGGAAGATTTTCCTGATGAACAACTATTGGCGCTAGAGGTGACCGAACTACCATAGTATGCAGATATTGTTAATTATTTGGTGAGTGGATTATTCCCACCAGGTACAACCACACATCAAAATAAGAGGTTGATTTATGATGCTCGGTTCTACATATGGGATGAGCCTTATCTATTCAAGCAAGGGCCGGACAAAATGATGAGGAGGTGTGTGCCTGAGTCTGAAATGAGACAAGTGATGGATAGTTGCCAATCATCTGCATATGGGGGTCATCATGGAGGTGAGCGCACTGTACATAAGGTGCTCCAATCAGGTTTTTTCTGGCCTACTCTGTTTAAAGATGCTACAGGGTATGTTAAAAGTTGTGATCAATGCCAGATGATGGGATCTATTTCCAGATGACATGAGATGCCTTTGCATGACATCTTGGAGGTTGAAATATTTGATGTATGGGGGATCGACTTCATGGGACCATTCCCTCCATCAAATGGAAATCAATACATACATATGGCTGTGGACTATGTGTCAAAGTGGGTGGAGGCAGTAGATTTGCCGACTAACGATGCTAAAGTGGTGCTGAAGTTTCTAAAGAAGCACATTTTCACTTGATTTTGGAACTCCTAGAGCAATAATCAGTGATGGAGGGATGCACTTCATAAATCAATTGGTGAAGAATATCTTAGCTAAATATGGAGTCGAGCACAAGGTGGCTACAACGTACCACCCTCAAACTAGTGGCCAGGTAGAAGTGTCAAATCGGGAAGTGAAGCAGATTCTACAGAAAACAATGAATGCCCAAAGGAAAGATTAGGCAATAAAGCTTGATGATGAATTATGGGTGTACAGGACCGCCTATAAGACACCAATAAGGACTTCTCCCTATCACTTAGTGTTTGGTAAAGTGTGTCACCTTCCAGTTGAATTAGAACATCAGGCTTACTGGCAGTGAAGAAGTGGAATCTGGCTCCGGAACTAACCGAGAGTAAAAAGATGGGTCAGCTACATGGATTGGAGGAATTCATACTCCATGCCTATGAAAATGCTAAGCTTTATAAGGAGAAGACTAAACGATGGAATGATAAGCATATTGTGCCCCAACTTTTTGAGCCTGGGCAAAAGGTATTATTGTTTAACTCTAGATTGCGGTTATTTCCAAGTAAGTTGAAGTCAAAATGGAGCGGACCATTTGAGGTGGTGCGCATGACCGACCACGGAGCTGTAGAGTTATGGAATAAAGGTAAGCAATCTACGTTCATCGTGAATGTATAGAGGGTTAAGCATTATTTCGGACAAGAGGTGGATCGAGAAGAAGAAAGTTTGGAGCTGATCATTGAATGAGGGGAAGCTGAGTCGTGCCGCGACATTAAATCAGGCGCTACTCGGGAGGCAACCCGTGACTTTGTACTCTAGAAGATATTTTCGTTGTATTTTGTTTTGATAGGTTAGTTTGGTTTAATTTTAGTTATAAGTTAATTCATTTATCCTAAAAGTTGTAAATTGTAATTCAAAAAAAAACTCTGGGCGAAAAATAGTGGAGTACGCGACCTCACCGCATCGCGGACTTGTTTCTGTAAGAGGATGGCGCTAGGCGAAGATGGAAATCCCAAGTCATGCCCGCGATAGCTCCACGTTGTGGACATGTTGCTGAGAATTATGAAAATTGTGAGGGATTAACAGTGGAGTTCGCGACAGGAGCACGTCGCAGACTTGTTTCCACTGCACATAAGTTTCACTGTGTGACGACGCAAAGTTCATAAGGCATGTCCGCGACAGCTCCGCGTCGCGGACCTAGTAAGTTTTTGGGTAATTTTCAATAAAAAAAAGTTGGGTTTTAACCAGCTAATATGGTAAAACCCCACTCCCATTCCCTTTTAATCCCCAAATCTGTCCCTTAAACCCCATTTTCTCTTTTCAATTTCGTTCATTCTCCTTTCCCCTTCAACCCTAACTCTTTCCAAGAACAAATCCGTGTCGCAAAGTGGAAATTTCTTACCAAGTTCTTCAATTTTCATGGGTCTAAGCATTAAAGGTATGTGTCCTACTCTTTTGGTTCTTTCTTTGGGATGATTTACTAAAGCTGGCTAGTATTCATGTGGTTGATGGGTGAGTTATTTTAGTTTGTTGAAATTGTTTGTTCTTTGTGTGTTTTCTACCTATTTATTGTTATTCATGGTGGTAAAATTTATCAGAATGAACTTGGTTGATAATAGAAAGGAAGACTTTGTGTGGGTGAATTAAAAATTGGGGTTTGTGAAGTCTTGAGTAGGAAATAGGTTATGAGGGGAATGATTGAAGTAGAAGGATGATTGTTGGTTTGAATTCTTGAGTAGAATCGAAGTAGTAAGGGTTGGATGCTTAGAATATGATGAGTTGTGAGAATAATATGTTGAAAATAACATTGGGAAGTCTGAGTACCATGTTATTTGTGAAGTTGTGCTTGAAAATAAGTGTGGGGTGATCTTTCATGATTGGGTCTCATTAACTGAAATGACAACTGCCTGATTGCAGGATAACATTTCTAGCACAAAGAGGTCTGGCAAAGAGGTTACGTCTAGCAGCCATAAGAGAGTGAGAATGGGCACAACCATTCCCCCAGCACCCGCAGTCCCAAGAGGGCAGACTCAATGCTACGAGGCTAAGGCAGTCACATCTGAGGGAAAGAAGTGGTATAAATCACACACCAAAGCCAAGTACTTCTCGGATGTGATACTTGATGACGTCCAATTAGAGAGGGAGTTTCCTCACATAATGCGCCACCTATAAGAGTTGCGAATGTGATTCATCTTTCAGGATCCAACAGAGTGTAATATTAGTATGATGCGGAAATTCTATAAAAATTGGAAACCCGATGCTCGTTCTCACTTTGTAACAGTGTGTGGCGTGGAGGTCCCTCTAACACCCTCAGTTATAAATCAAATATTGGGTATTGCAGATGCCCCTTCTGATGTCCTGGCGGGGTTAAATACCAGCCCTCCTTATCAGCAGATTCAACACACTCTGTGTGAAGCATATTCCACTGCAAAGTGGATTAGGCATGGCACTGTGGCTATCATCAATCATATATGTATGCTCACAGGAATCGTGAAGCCCGGGTGTGGCTAAAAATTGAAATGAATTGCTTCATACCAGGGTTGCATTACACTGAAGTGACGAGGGACCGCGTGTGTTTTGTCTATGCTCTGATGAAGGATGTCCCTATAAATATAGGAGTGTTGTTGAAATCGGCCATGCGAAAGGCAAGAGTACATCGAGGTCAAAGGTATGGTTTTGGGGGACTAATCACTAATTTGTGCAAGCGAGCTGGAGTTCCAGAGGAGAGTGTGGACTACATGGCACCTTTGTTCACCACGCCCCTAGATGTCACAAAAACAAAGGGGCCGGAGAATATGCATGGACCCACCCTCACTACAGCAGAGCGCAACAGGAGAGATGATATGATTATTGCACGCATGTTTGGACTCGAAATGCTATGTCACAAAAATAAGTGTCACGTTTCAACTGAGGAGAAGTTGGACGAAATTGCAACTAGGTACCCCTGAATGAACATGTTGAGGCATTGTTGGGACTCGGGCCTGCATTTCTGGAGCACGTATGAGATGATGTTCCAACTGATGAAGACAAGCGACGAACCATGTCGGATAGTGAATCTAATTCTGATGCAGAGGAGGGTGACCTTTTGGCTCATAAGGGCACCAGAGGTGATGCTGACATGGATGAATTATCAGGGAAGTACCCCCGCCCTACTTTGCTTTCATTTTGGTATATGTCACACTGGGGACAGTGTTGCATTTTTATGTGTGGGGTGGGACTATTATATCTGTGTAAATATTTTTTATTTTGTTTTTGCTATTTTGTTTTGGGTTACTTGGAAGTTGTTTTCAGTTTTTTGACCAAGGACAGTCCCGTTGAACCGTATATAAAAAAATATTTTGTTTCTTAGGATTAAGTCAGTGTCATAACTGAGTCAAGCCACCCTATGATAGATGGATGACGACCGTCTTAAGGGAAGTTTTTGTCATTTGGGTTTGTAGGGTTGGCATTTGGCTAAGGCTGCACAACTGCTTTTAGTTAGATAGAAAGTTGAAAATAATGGATGACTTTGTGTTGAGACATTTAGGCTCTTTTATGTGACTCTAAATAGCGTGTGCTTAAAATGAATTTGTGTCTGCATAGCGAAAAAAAGGATAAGGAGTTGAGGAAGTGATATAGGCATTTCTTTGATAGCCCTGATTGTGCTTTCCTGTACCTACCTTGATGTATATCCTTAGTTAACTCCTTCGAGCAATGAACTTATTCTTTGGTAGCCTAACATTAAGCTAATGTATGTTCCTTCTCTGGCTTATAAATTTGATCCAAAAGATCCTAAGCGCTTTGTGTGAACAATAGTGAAGGAAACGAAAGAATGAGTGGCAAGCCCCAGCATAAGTCTGGCTCGTAGTAAAAAATAAAATAAAATATATATATATATATATATATATATATATAGTGATGAATGAATTTAGAATAAAAATGGTGGGAAGAAATAAATGTTAAGTGCCTTACAACAAAGGGCCAAATGCTTTCAAGAAAAGGGGCATAAGAAGAAGGTGATTAAAAGAAGGTCCAAAAGTTGAAGTTTGTCTTGTATTAAAGCGCTTGGGAATGTAGTCACTATTCATATCCAAAAAAAATAGTTCATACCCGTTCCCTAGCCTACATTACAACCCTTAAAAGACCTAATTGATCTAGAACTTCCTTATTCTTGAAAGTAGGGATGCAGTACGCTAAGGGAAAGCCTATGGTTCGTTGGTTATGGCATGAGAATTCTTTTGAGAGAGTGAGCAAAATTTGCTTCTCACACCCATCCGCGCCTTTTGTGTAATTTTTTATGTTTGAGTAAATTGGGGTATTCATTTGTGGTGAGGGCACATGTTTAGTGAGGTCTGGTAACTGATATAACTATGGATCCAAAAGTTGTGCATGAGTTTGTTGGGTTATAAGAGTTTATTCTTGAGGCTAGATTGTTTTGCTCGAGTTGTCCTGATGAATGCATAGTGGTTGCCGTGTTGTTGTGAAGCTCTGGTAGTTGTTGTGGCCAAAGCTGGAATGCCTTTAGAGGGAAGTGTAGTAGAGTAGTCGTATGTTTGAAATTGTAGAAGTGTTCGAGGACGAACAAAGCTTTTAAGTGTGGGGTGGTGATCTTAGGCGTATTTATGCGCCTAATAACCAATTTATCTCATATATATAGCTAAGTTTGAGAGCAAATTCTTAGTCGGAACTGAAATTTTAGAGTCTATTGATTGCATTTCCTCTAACCAATATGATTAGATGTTTCAGGGTGAAAATCAAAGAAGAAGGAGCTAAAAAGGGCACCTGGACAAAGGTCAAAAAATAGAAGACGAAGTTGCTGAGGAGAATTGCCAAGAAGCTGGAAAATACACTAGGAGGGAGCAGCTCCGCGTCGCGGAGCTGAAACCTGCATGCAGAAAATGAATTCTACTTAACAGTGGAGTGTGCGTCAAGAGCGCGTCGCGGAGAGGATCCTTTTGTGCACAAATTGCTGCAAGGGAACAGGTCTGCGTCGTGGACCTGGACGCAATAATTTTGTCACGTGTTTTATTTCAAACTATAAATAGCCTAGCTGTGTTAATTTATCATTATCCAGTGTTTGAAAAATGAGAGAACAGCGATTTGGGCTATTTTGCTGACACTATCTAGGGCTTTTCTTCTACTCCTTCATTTTGGTAAACCCTTTTATGATCCATAAACATTATTTAATCTTGTTTTCTTCTATGAGTAGCTAAATTCCCTTATTCTAGGGTTGTAGCTACGATTAATGGTGTAATAATATTTTTTTCTAGCATGAGATGGGTTTTCTTGTGATTTGTGCTTACATTCTTGTTTAACTATTTTAATGACTGATCAACATTAAAACAAATTCATTGTCCACTATTGAATTCGGAAGATGAACAGAGGGATAGACCAAAGAATGTGAAAAGCGTGTTCATTCTAGGGTAAAGCTTAGAGTGTTTCGTATATAGGATAGGATTATACCTATATACCGCGCTTGATTAATATGCAAGATGATAGATTAATGCTCCGCTATTGGTTCATGCATATTCCCGTTCAACGATGTAGTTAGGTTGTCAATGGTGGTAGGTGATTAAAGGTTGGGAGATCATGATCGTAAAATTAACCTTGTAAATCCATAATGAGGTTAACCTGTCAAATGCTAGGATGAATTAATGTTATGCTTGAAATCAGTATATGCTACAACCCCGGAATATTTTCCCAAATTGTGAAATTCCCTTGTTTGAAACTGTTTAAGTGTAGTAATTAATTTTGGAGATTGGTCAACTTAGTAGTTATAAACAAATTCCTGAAATTGTCTGTCGCATAAGTCAATTTATTTTAGACACAATAAAGTTATTATTTGTTGATTTAAAGTCCTTTGATTTCGATAATCCGGCTCGAAAGAGTCAATGTACTACTTGAGTGACCACGTGCACTTGCGTGTGTGTTTGGACGCAACAAGTCACATCATAATCCTTGAGTAACTCCATCCACCTTCGTTGTCTCAAATTTATATCCTTTTGAATGAAGACATGTTGCGAGCTACGATGATGAGTAAACACCTCATACTTAACACCATAGAGGTAATGCCGCCAGATCTTAGGAGCGAACACTACTGTTGCCAACTCCAAATCATGTGTTGGGTAATTCCTTTCATGCACCTTCAATTGACGTGATGCATAGCTATAATATTTTTATCCTGCATCAACACAACACCCAAACCAGAATGTGAATCATCACAATAAATAATAAAATCCTTACCTTCAACTGGTAATGCTAGAATGGGTGCGGTGTTCAAAAGAGTCTTGAGCTTTTGGAAGCTCTCCTCACATTTTTGGGTCCATTCAAAGGGTACCTCCTTTTTGGTCAAATTTGTCAAGTGAGTGGCGATAGAAGCAAAGTTTTTCACAAATCGACGATAGTAGCTAGCGAGTCCCACAAAACTCCTAACTTCCATCACAGAGTTAGGCCGAACCCAATTCTTAACCGCCTCAATCTTTTGGGATCTACCATTACCCCTTCTTTTGAAACTACATTACCCAAAAATCCAACCTAAGTCAGCCAAAATTCACACTTACAAAATTTTGCATACAACCTTTGTTTCCCAAGAACACCCAGAACAATACGAAGATGGTCGGCATGCTCTTCCTCACTTTTCGAATAGACCAAAATATCATCAATAAAGTCTATAACAAACGAATCAAGAAATGGTTTGAACACACCATTCATCAAACTCATAAAAGTTGTGGGCGCATTAGTCAAACCAAAATACATAACTAGGAATTAGTAGTGCCCACAACGGGTTCTAAACGCCGTCTTGGGCACATCCTCAGACCTAATCTGTAACTGATGGTAGCCAGATCTTAGATCAATCTTAGAGAAAACTGATGCACCTTGCAATTGATCAAAAAGATCATCTATGCGAGGTAATGGGTACTTGTTTCGAATGGTGACCCTATTCAATTATCTGTAATCTATACACATTCTCATACTACCATCCTTTTTCTTAACAAACAAAACTGGAGCACTCCATGAGGAAGCACTAGGACAAATAAATCCCTTATCAAGAAGCTCTTGGATTTGAGCCTTAAGCTCTCTTAATTCCGCCAGAGCCATACGATATGAAGGGATGGAAATGGGACGAGTACCAGGTTCTAAATCAATGCAGAAATCTATATCTCTGTTCGGAGGCATACCAGGCAAATCATTAGGAAACACTTCTCTAAATTTTGACACCACCGGAATAGACTCAATAGATGGAGACTCAACCTCAACATCCCAAATAAGAGCCAAATAAGCCAAACATCCCTGCCCTACCAGTTTTATAGCCCGAATGGAGGATATGATCTTAGCTTGCTTAGGTTTGTATACCCCTTCCCACTCTAACTTTTCCCTTCTCGGAATTTCTAGAGTTACAGACTTAGTATTACAGTTAAGCACAACATAATAGGGGGACAACCAAGTCATGCCTAAGATTATATCAAAGTTAGTCATATCTAGTCTGAAAACCCATAAACAGAATAGGACAAGCACGATAGACATGGGTGACTATGACAGACTTTCCAACTGGGGTAGAAACATGGATGGGGGCATCAAGTATCACAAATCATAGCAAATGATGAGGCAAAACGCATGGACACATAAGAATAAGTAGAACCTAGATCAAATAACACATTATCCATCCGGTCACAGACAAGAATAGTACATGTGATCATTGCGTCAGACGCCTCTGCCTCGATCTTGCCCGGAAAAGCATAACAATGAGCCCAATCATCGTGACGGGCGACTTCCCTGCCTGGCTGCACTGTACCTCTGTCTGCTTTACCATTTCTCCTACCTCCGCAGCCCCAATGATTTCCTCCTCCTCCACCTTGTGGACGCCCTCGACCATTATTATTATTCCCCGCCGGTACCACTGCTCTAGACTGCTGCTGCGTGGAATCCATCATGCGCGGGTGGGGACAATCTCTCCTCATATGCCCAGGTTCTCCACAGTTATAACAAGTATGATCAAAAGATGGCATGCTTCCCGCCAAAGGTGCGACTCCCTAGCTTTCCTGAATCAAATTATGAGGTGGAGTTCCCGAGTAATTACTCGTAGAGATGGGCATAGCAGACTGAATTGGCCTGGCTGCAAGTTTGGCCTCCTTGAACCTCTGGAGTAAGATCCCTGAAAGTTGCCTGAATTTTTGGCTTTCTTAACCAATTCCTTGGCCTGACCGTCTCGCCTTACCTCCTCCACTTTTTTCACAAAATTTGTTACCTCATTGAAGTTTTTCCCTGCAAAGGTCATATGAATAGATAATACTTGCAACTCAGAATTTAGTCCCTTAATAAATAAACAAATTCTCTCGTCCCTAATAGTCACCAGTTGCGTAGCATATCTAGACAAGACATAGAACTTGGCCTCATAAGTAGCCACAGACATACCACCTTGCTCCAAGGCAATGAACTCATCCTTCTTACGATCTCTCAAAGTCCAGGGCACATACTTCTCCAAAAATAGAGCATGAAACTGGGTCCAAGTAAGTGGGGGTAAAACTAAAGATTTGCATTCCACATAAGCTCTCCACCACTGCGTAGCCTCACCTTGAAGTTGAAAAGTCACAAACTTAACCCCATACTGATGGATAATTCCCAACTTATGCAGCCTCTCATAACAATCTAGGATGAACTCATACGCATCCTAACTCTCGGAACCATGGAACATAGACGATTTCAACTTTAAGAACTTAGTCAACATTTCATACTCGTTACCAGTCATAACAAGACCCAACAAAGGATGGAAGAAAGCATCATTACCTACATTCCCTCCCACCTTGGGGATAGTGATAGCAATAGGGGGTAGGCGGGAGCTTGAGTTTCTTATACAGAGGGAAGCACTCCAGGACCAACCAATCCTTTCAAAAACGTCATAATTTGTTGCGCTAACATTGGATCTAAGGGGGGAATACATGTAGTCTCAGTCTGCACCTCTTCCTCTTGTCCTACATTCTTTTCATTCTCAACCTCGATATTCTCCTCTACCTCTTCATGATGGGCAGGAGGGGCCTCATTTCTAGGAGCATTCTCAACCGATGCGCTCCATCCCTAGTAGGCGCCACCCTTCCTCGTCCTCTACCCCTAGCTCTTCCTCTACCCCTGCCTTGACCGCGACCTCTTGCTGCAGATTCCTCAGCTGGAGCGTTGACGGGAGCTACGGGCCTGATGCCGTTGAACCTAATGTTAACCATCTGCGAACAGATGAGTGAAGGAGGTTAGATACCAATTTGAATCGGCAGATATCAATTGGAATCAAGTTATTGCACGAAATGAGACAAAATAAGACAGAGAGATTTCCTAAAGTCCTATAGCCTCTCGAAGAAAAGTACATACGTCTCCGTACCGTTCTGCAAGACTCGTTTTGGTATATTGAGATCAACGAACCTAGGCTCTGATACCAACTTTGTCACGACCTAGATCATCGTGATTGACACCCACACTAACCCTCCGGTGGGAGAACCATTAATACTAATTAGCTAACCAAAGAACCAAACAACTAAGACATTTAAATATACGAAAGCAGGTTTAAATGCTAAGGAAAAGATAGGGAGTTCCCATAAACTCCAACAAAAGTCTAACAACCAAAACTAACATTGCGGAAATAACGCCTAGAACCTGAAAGTCAATGTACCAAAACATCTAAAGTTCAACCATAAGTCTAACAAGAAGGGTACAACCCCAAACTAAACATAAGACTAACTAAAGTACTAGTCTAAGTCTGAAATGTGGACGTAGACAGAAAAGAGAACTCATGGCAGCCCGAAAGAATTGGCTCACCTTGAATTCAAATGATTACTGATCTTCTAAACGAGGTATGTCAATAACCGCTTGAAGATGTCATGTACTCAACAAAGAAAGAGCAAGTGTAGTATCAGTACACTGGTAGGATCACACGGCTATTTGAAAAACATATTTTATTATATCTTAAACACTATAAAATTAGTTAAAATAAATAAGATGATAATCCAAACAAGACTCTTATTCTAAGAATAAGATGTTTTGAACCAAAAAATTTAGTAACTTTTAATACAATCAAGCTCTCGTATTATTTTTTTAAAAGAAGCTTATTGTTGGTACTCCTTTTTGTTTTATTTTCCTTGACCTTTACAGTAAAACTAAATATATCTTTTTACTTTTGTCCGCTATTTTAATAAATCAGAAAACATTTGTGTATTACTTCTTTTTTACACTATCATTAATTATCTCTTGTGTTCTAATTTATGTGACACCTTTTAATTTCAAAATTCAAACAAAATCTATCTTTGACCATAATTTTTTTATATATCCTTTTAAATATATTGAATTGTCAATTATTATGACTTATAATATTTTTTATAAATAATTTATATTTCAAAAAAAATTAAAGATTTCATGCACAAATTTCAGTTAAATCTAAACTATTTGACTCTTAAAAAACGAAAAGTAAAGCATAAATTGGAACAAAGAATGTATTAAATTACTACTCCCTCAATTTCTTATTATTAACTGAAATTGTGAGGCATGGCAAAATATTAAAATATATGTTCAAGGACATAATTTAAATCATAATTACTATCATTACCCTTTGTGAAATCATAAATATAATTTTATAAATAATGTAATCTATTCCCTAAAAAATATAGAACTTCAATAAACGAAAGGACAAATATAAAATTACAAAATATAGTTAATAAAATTAATTTCAATAAATTAAATCTCTAATTATGTGTCAGATCAAAAGTAATATTAAAGGTTGATAGAACAGTATTAACACACATACATTATACGTAAAAAAAATTACACGAGGCACAATCAAACTATAGGTTGGGTCACGTTGAGTAGCTTCACTATCAATCGATAGGTTAAGAAGTCGGGTCACGTTGAAGAGTAAGTGAAATACTATAGATCGGGTGGAGTGGGAAAAAAATAAAATATTTCATGTCAAATATTGCACACCAAAAAAGTTAGCTAAACACAATCTTTTTTTAAAAAAAAAGGAATTGTTTGAGAAAAAAAATTAGACCATTTCTTAATTTGTGCATGTCATCCTTGCTCAGGGGACATGCTAATCTTCTCTGTATCGTTCCAATTTTATCGGATGTCCCCGAAGGAACAAGCATACATGCTAATGTTCAGCTATATTAAGACAACAAAGCTTCTCTATGAAGCCGATGAGGGAGAAATTGCTTGTTTGTTGGGCTTCTTTTGTGGGCATGGGTCTGGACTCCTTTTATTGCATCTGAATCGAAGCCCACTTGTTTCTACCTGGACTTTAACTGTAATGGGCCCGCTGCAGGGGCTGATCGGGGTGCCGGGGTGTTCACTCGAATTCATTCCACAATTTTTTTTATTATATATAAGGTAAAAAAAAAAAATCTTCATTTTTTTTATATATAGAGATTTTGAATTTCTTAAGCACAAGAATTCACCCTGAGGTTCTAAAGTCGAGCTACATTTTTTATTTTTTGAATCCTATGATCGAAAAATTTGGATCTTTCATTGAGCAATAAGCCATTAATTGATTGGATAAACTTCTCATAAGTATTTATTGGCAATATTTCGATCTCCTTCCACATTAAGAAATAGGCTTCTATTTGTTTGTTTGTTTTTCACTAGGTATTTGCTTCTTCTTCTTTTTTTGAAAAAAGAGAAAAATAACTTGCTTTATATTTTGTAATATTTTGCTTTGACACTGGATGAAATATGATGTACAAATGTGTCACCTAGTAGTCAATGAAGTGAATTGAGAATCAAAAGATTTTAGGTTTAAACTCCAACAAAAACAACAACATTATTAAGTGATTTATTCTCATTTGTTCAAGCTTTTATGCATGAGGTTACCCGATACTGATGTGATGGATGTGCATCGGTCGGTTCGGTTCGGTTTTATATATTATCGGTTTGGTTTAACGGTTTTTGGTTTCTAAATACGCCAAACCTATAACAAACCAATAAGATATTCTTTATCAGTTCTTGGACATTAACGGTTTGGTTTTCGGTTTACCCAATAAGAAAAATGCTCATAAAATAAATATATGATTTCTCACTTCTCTAACGATTTGGCACGATACAGTGAGACAAGCAAATCAGTTGTAAATGCTTTGATATAGTGAAACAAGAAACATAATGAGAAATTGCATCATAAGAGTTGATGTAGTACGAAGGCTACAATAACATGTTACAACCAAAACATAATATGGAATTTTTTATGCGAAATAGAATTACTATGACGTGTGAAGTGTGTAGACCGTAGTTTAGAGTACTGATATAATGCCTAGTTATGTTAAATTATTAATATTTAATGTTTATGAAGGGTATAGTAGTAACTTACTATCATTGTAATGGGTTATCGATTTACCCAATAACCCAATGCTAAAAACTGATACCAAACCGATAACCCAAAAAAAAAATCTTATAAAACCATTAAAAACATGTTAACTCAATAACCCAATAACATTTTTTCATTTCGATTTATTGGTCGATTTGGGTTTTGCGCACCCCTACACACATATACAATGTGCATGTTGTTGACATTGTCATATCAATGATCAAATATGTTCCATATGGCCAAAGTCGTAACAATAAACTAGAAACTAAAAAACTAGACAATATACAACAAGGCGTTTGTAGTCCAACGGTTAGGATAATTGCCTTCCAAGCAATAGACCCGGGTTCGACTCCCGGCAGACGCAAGTCTTTTTTAAATTAATTTTTTTCCACTTCTTATGTTGAAGGTCATACATCAAACAACTTATTTAATTGAAACTAAAAAACTATTTAAGATCGAGGCCGATATTTTTAGGGTCATGTCTGACCTTGATCCAAAAGAAGATTGATTGAGATACAGAGCTTGGATCCTCGAAAATCTGCATATTCTTTTTTAATTATTTATTTTTTCCACTTCTTATGTTGAAGGTCATACATCAAATAACTTATTTAATTGAAACTAAAAAACTATTTAAGATCGAGGCCGATATTTTTAGGGTCATGTCTGACCTTGATCCAAAAGAAGATTGGTTGAGATAGAGAGCTTGGATCCTCGAAAATCTGCATATTTATTTTTGCATTTCTTATATTGAGGTCGTACATCATATAACATATTTGATTGAAACTGAAAATCTATTTAAGGTCAAGGCCGATATGTCTAGAGTCATGTCCGACCTTGATCCAAAAGGAGATTGGTTGGGATGGAAAGCTTGGATGTTCGAAAATCTGCATACTCTACAAGTGAGCATTCCTAGGCGAAACTTCATGCCCTTCTCTCGAATTGAGAGAAGTCAATTTCAGAATTTATCTCTAAAGAAGAAATTCTCGACATAGCCGATTATGTTGCACGATTAGGAGAACAATGCATATATATAACCATATCAATTATCATACACATTTGTCCTAGGTTGTTCAATGAAAAAATGTAGAGTCCAAGGTCCATGCATATACCAACATGCTTAAATTCATGTAAAGCAAGAAAAAAAACATCAATAGAAGTTCCAAAGCTTTTAATTTTCAACACAAAATACACAAAATTCTTCTTTTAAGAAAATTAATGAATATTTATAATCTTAATATATTTAATAAAAATATTGATCAATATATTTGTTGTAAAAATAACTAAAAACGTAAATAATCTTGTTATCCAATATTTTTAATGACATCAAATTAACTCAAAAAAATAATTAATGTCTTTACAATTACAAACATTTTTCAAAAAAACTCAAATTAATTCAAATATATTATTACATTGCTTTTTTATTGTTCTTTAGTTTATATATCTTTAGTCATTTTCTTAATAGAGATTATCAATTATTTTTCTTATTTTTAGTTATAATTTTTTTAAAATACTTCAAAAGAAAACGCTGATAAAAAATCTATCTATATATAATAGAAGAGGAAAAATAACATACGTGTCAGCGCCACAATTAATCTTGAAATTTTAGTATTTAAAATCAAATTAAAAAAATATATATATGATTTTTTTATTAAAAAAAAACACATGCCAACAAATTCTATCCAGTAATTGAAACTTCTTTACTATTTTTGAATTTTAAAAATTCATTGTTTTTAAATACATTTTTTTTTTAAAAAACAAAACTGAAACATCGTATTAGACTATAAAACTGCTAATTCAAAAGAATTTAAACGCCTCCCATGTTCGTATCCTATTTTCACTATTTGTTTTCGTTCTAAAGTTTTACAACAGGAGACAAGAAGAGAAATTGTGACGATCTTAATTGGTGTCCAAGATATAGAACATTGTACTTTAGTTTGATTTTGAGTGTGTACGGGCTTAAAAATTACTTCTTTTTCAAATTGATTCTTCAAAATAATAGTATTAGGGATACCATGTAAGGGTAACAGATAAAGTTATATTTTTTTTGTTTTAATTAGTACCAATTGATTTCTCCTCTTTGACTTGAATGTTTTGTGTTTTTGATGTGAAATTGAGTTGTTTCCGGCCTCTAGATCTCAAATAAGAGTAATTAACTCAAAAATCATTCAATTATGAGAAATTATGTATCAATAAAGTCACTCAATTTAGTACTTTTTTCTTATAAAATCACTTAATCAAATTTATATAAAAATATCTAACGTGATAAATAAATTAATTTTTATGTCGAGAAAATGTAAATCCACAAACAAAATAAAATTAAAGAAGACCCTATAATAAATCTGACTCTCCTATACAGTAATAATATAATAGAGTATTACTCCCTCTGTCCCTAATTACTTGTCCACTTTTGAATTGACACACCTATTAAGAAAATAATAATTGATATAGTGACTTTACCATTTTACCCCTATTAATTATGATGTGGGTGAATTAAAAATTTAAGTTTTTTAAAAAGTTCTATATTTTTCAAAGTAATTAATTGGGGGTATAATAGGTAAAAAAAAATTGTCCTTTCTTGATTTGTCAAAATGGATAAGTAATTAGGGACAAATAATTAGGGACAGAGGGAGTATATTTTATTTTTTTGATAGGTATGAAGAAATGTGGAAAGTTGGACAAAGAAATAACACTTCGTTAAAGAAAAAAACTGAAACAAATACACGAAAGAACCTGCCCAATGTGGTAACCCTATTAAAATAGTCAGATCTCATGGAAAGAAGACAGAATTACTATCACCCCAATTGAATAAAGAAGCTATTAATACTGATATAAATTAATCATATCAACAAAATATTGCAGTCCTGAAGAAATATAAGGAAAAATCAAACTGAAACATATAATTAAAATAGCGAAAAAAAAGTTACTTTCATCCAATAGTTTAGGTAAAATCATACCTTTCACGCTCTTTAATTTTGTTGTTAATTGGTCATAGGATAACGTATCAATAAAAGGCGGATCAAAAATTTAAAATAATATGGATTGAAGTTTAAAAATTTATGACAATCTATATAAATTTATTAGACTAGAACTCTATTATTTGTACTTGTTTTTTTTTTAAAATTAAATTTGGACGCATTGTCCATTTTATTAAGGATAAATTACTTAACTATACAATCTTTCTTTCCATACCATTTCAAAATATTTCAAAAATCCCTCTTTTCCTCTTTTCCTCTTTTCCTCTTTTCCTCTTTTCCTCTTTTTCTCTCCTTTTTCGGATACATTATTCACATCCCTTCCAATCCAATGATTTTTTTCCTATTTTACGCCTAAAATCACTCACATATATCAACAGTTACATCAATTACTCAATTTTTTAATTTCGAATCTATTTTCTCTCAAGTTCATTGATTTCAAGTTCCTAAAGATGTAGAACTATTTCTTCATTAATTTTTTTATCCCAGTTCTTCAGATGTCCTTTTTTTAAAAAAAATTAACTTTTTCTTTACAATTTTCTGATACATGATGTGAATTATGCCTCCTCTTTTTAGTATGGTACCTTGTGTATTTGACTTCGATGATGAAAATAGATCTAATCAACTCATTATGATTCTGATGATGATGATTGGACTGAAAATTGATCCAAAAGATTGTAGGATTCATTAACAATGGAGAATCACAATATTTTGAAGACGAAGTCGAAGAAGTATGAAATTTCATCTTTTAAAGTGAATGTGGAAAACCCCCCAAAAAAGGTAGAAGAGTTGCATCTGCTATGTGGTGTGTTATCTTTCAAGAAAATGATCTAGGATTAACAATCTTTGAAGAAAATGATCTATTTGTGGGCTCTGATAAGGACTTCGGATCGAGATCCATGGGTGACGTCATTGTTAACAGTGCAAAAAGGATACAAGAGTGAATGTTTAGAAGGAGAAGGAGAAGAAGGATGTACATTCATCTTTTAAAGTGAATGTAGAAAAAAATGGATGTACATTCGTCTTCTAAAGTGAATGTTGAGAAGGAAAAGTCGAAACAAATCAAATTGTTGATTATTATTTTTCCAATTTTTTCTTGTTCATCTTTTTCTGATATATATGGGTTCAAATTTTTAATGTATCCAGTTGTTTTTGTTTCTTAAATTAATGTATAATACTTTCGTTTCAACATTATGATACATTACAATTTCATCATGCACAATGTATTGTGTTCAAATTACAAAATTATCTTACGACTATAGTTTGGGATATATTAACTAGATTTTTATTGTATTAAGTTAATTTTGTTTCTTAATTAATGTATAATGTCTTTGTTTCAACACTACGATACATTACAATTTTATCATGCACAGTGTATCATGTTCAAATATTAGTTTTGATACATAACCTTAATTAGTTTTGATACTTGATAAAAACTTCTACCAAATGTATCATTTATCATGTATCTAGGTGTGACTATGTATCTTCTACCTTATCCAAATTTAAAAGGACGTGTATCCGTACACACTACCAAATCATATGTGTGATACATAAACCTTACTATTTTCATAGCTAAATATGTGTGGTAAACAAATTGTATCTGAATCCGTCGATATTGTCTTTTTCTATTGTAGATAGACATCTAATAAAGCGATTAACAAATTGATACATAACAGCGTGTCATGACTACATAATAGCGATCTTGGCACACAACAATACATCTGATACTTATTAACTTATGTATATATGATATATTAAAGTCCCATACAAGTATATGTATCAAATTCATAAATGGCGATACAAAAATGTTATTGTAAAAAGTTTGTTCAGTTTGAGGCAAAATGTGAAGATCTTGCATCTGTGTATTTGATACAATAAATATGAAGCACATTAATACATATATTAAATCAGTCTAATGATAGTAAAAAACGTAATCGTAATTTATGAAATTTTATTAAATTTTCAGATTTATTTCTTGTTTTAGGGCAACAGATTGACACCTATTGTAGGGCAACATTAATGTATCCGAACATCCAATTATGTATTCGGATGGCAGATATTTTAGGAGATTTTTGTAAAATAGAAAAGAGTAGGGATAGACTGTAATTTAAGTCTTACACTATTAAATTTATGTAAGTTATACTATTATTAATTAATCAAAGATGGGCCAACATCCATAATATAAAAAGGAAAAATTACATAAGTGAAGGTCTTTTATTTAATAATTACCACTTTTAAGTATACTTTTAATTTATTACCATTTTTGTCAACTTTTAGCAATACTTACTTAAAACAATTTTGTTCCTTTAAACTTAGCAAAAAGTCCTGCCATTCACAACTTTTAGCAATACTGTCATTCAGCCAAATTGTTATATATGGTTAAAAGAATAATGTTGACAAATATCATAAGTATTTTAAAAAAAGTGCACATATAAGTGATTTTCCCATATAAAAATGATCCTGGTCGGCCCAAAAGTGACCTGACCAGGTGAGTAAAATTAAGACCCAACAAAAGATTTCCTAAATGAGCTTATCCCTTTTCCTATTCCTACATCTTCTCTATATGTTCATTGTTGTTGTAGCCGGTGAAAATGTTCTTCATAGCTGCCTCTAACACCACCTTCCAACTCCTTCTTCTGAGTGATAAACATCGTTCCTCATTCGCTCTTGATTATTGATGTGGTTATCAGCTGTCAAAGGTTTGTAACTCTTCTTGTCTATTGATTTCTGACCTCTTCTATGCTTATGTTCTTGATGAACTTCAATAAGATTATGGGCCTTGCATTCCAGTATTGCAGATCCATGTAAGTTTATAGCTTTCTCCTCCTTTTTGTTTGTCTCCATTAAACTCCTGAACCCCTCCGTTTTGTCTCATTTTTGGATGCTTGTTATGAACTCAAATTTGGCTCCTTGTCTCTCGACTTTTGTTGGTTCCTATAACCCTTTTTGTTTTATGTCATCACTTAAGATTAGATTTAGTGCTCGTACAACTCTTTTGCTCCTTACATAGCTCTTATCTAACTTGTACATAACATAGTTGTAGCACACTGTATTGCGCCTAGTTGTAGCACACTGTATTGCCTTTCATGTACGTAAGCATACTGACCATTATTGTTGCTGATGATTCTCCTTGTCTTAATTCTCAATGTTGGGATTTGTTGTTTATCTATATTCAATATCCTTTTCCTCATGCTTGGTAGATGATTGAAGTTCAGATATTCCTGTTTATCATCTTTATTTATTGATGTATTTGCTATGTAATCTACTAGCTGATTTGCCTCTCTGAAAATATGTTGAACATGCACATTGAGTTGTATAACTATGTCATGTATGTCCTCTATCATCTCCATTATCTCCCAAGGTATCCTCAAATTCCTAGTAATCATGTTTTTGGCCATAAGAGAGTCTGTTTCCAGCTGTATTTGGTTAAAACCTTTCCTTTTGCAAAAATTCAAAGCTTCCAAATTGCTCTCGCCTTTGCTTCCATATTTGTAGTAACTCCTATATCTTGTGATGCCGCATATATAAGATCTCCAACACTATTTCGGATGCAAAAACGATACGCACTCTGTCCTGGATTTCCTTTGCTGACTCCACCCGTATTGCAAGTCACCCAACCTTCTCTTGGTAGCTTCCACCTAACTAGAATATGGTGAAGCTTAGGCTTGTAGTTCTGCAAAATATTAACCATTTATGGCCATTGACATGCTGTTTTAATCCATGAAAATTTTATCCTTATTAATTGATGTATTGTCAATTGACATTGATAATACATTCATTTATAAGATGTTTCCTTCCCGTGTCTTATAGCACTTCTTCTTTTTCACAACTCCCACATAATGATTGTTGGAACTGCCTTCAGAATCTGATCCAATTTATTCGATATTTTATGCTCCCACCATCTATAAATGAGTTGTTGAAGGTTCGACCCATTTATATTGATACCTACACAAGTAGCAAACTGCTTCCATAGCTTTTGGGCTATGAAAGTTGTTAGAAATAAATGTGACATGGTTTCCAGCTCTCCTTTCTCGCAACGGTAACATTTGGATACCTCATGAATGTTCATCATTTTGAGGTTATCATCAGTGGCAATTCTTCTCCTCCACACTCTCCATAAGAAAAATCCAATCTTCCAAGGAAGACCTCTCACCCATATGAATTTGTTACAATCATTCTCTTCCCTTCTGCTCTTCGTATTCTGGAATGCTGATTTAACTGTGAAAAACCCTTTCCCATCCCCTATCCACCAAGCCTTTCCGTACTATACTCGCAAATATTGGCTCTTATGTTTGTTGTTATGTGTTGCACCATTTCCTCCTATATATATGCCTTCAGTTTACAAACATTCCAAGAGCCATTTATTATGAATTCCTTTACTTTCAATTCTTCTTCTTGTGCCAATTCCCCTTCAATATAAAAAAGGGCACCTTGACTAGTCCAATTATCGAACCAAAAGCTGAAATTTCCAGCTTTTAATTTCCACCATATATCATGTTCCACTTCTTCTCTGACACTGATCATTTTCCTCCAAACATGTGATGCTCCTGAGTTTTTCATCAATACTGGATGAATTTTCTTGCAATATTTGTTCCACATGTATGTTGCCCACAAAGAATTTGTGGAAACTCTAAAGTTCCACCAGAGTTTAGCAAACAGTGCTTTATTAATGTCATGTAATGATCTAAATCCAATTCCCCCTTCTTCTGTCGGAAAACACAGATCCCTCCATGCCACCCAATGATTTCCTTTAATACCTCCTACATTTCCCCAAAAATACTTTGCAAATATTTGATGTATTTGCTCAATTACTTTCTTTGGTGGATTTAGAGCCGACAACATATAAACTGGCATTGATTGTAGAACATTATTCACAAGCACATATTTTCTTCCAAACGATAGGAATTTGTTATGCCAAGACATAATTCTTCTCGATATTATTTGTACTTGGTTAATTCGTCCTCATCTATTTATTTTTTTTAAAAACGTTTATAATTCGCCCGTGTAAATATTTTAAAAAATGTTTATAAGTCCCTGCCCTGTTTCGCTCAGTTGTTTTTTTTTTAATTAGGTTCATTATTATTTTTAAATATAGTATGTCGAAAAAAATACCTATAATTTTATAACAAAATTAGAACAAAAATAATCATATGTAATCAATTTATAATCTAAAGTAGATTAACTTATATTTGAATTTTATAGATTCTATTAAAAGATATTTTGACAATAAACTTATTTGTAATGTTATTAAAACTAGTTATATATACACCCGGATAAAAAAGGAACAATAATTAAAAGATTGAACGTTGAATGTCTCTTGTAAACCTTTTTTGATCTTTCACTAAACTATGACTTTTAAGAATTCCTTTTGGTTAACCCTAACTGGAATTGTAAAAAAAAAAAAATGAATGACCCAAATATGAAAAAATAAGAAAAAAGGAAAAGAGATTAACACAAATAATACAAACTAAAACTAAGAAAAAAATGAGATTAACTCAAAAATACAAATTCAAAACTACTAAATGGAAGTTATCTGATTGCATAAGATTCAAATTTGTTGGAGATTCACATTAAAATGAGATTTTATTTGGGAAGGAACTATACGTTTTGAATTGATTTGCAGAAAAGAAGAGAAAATCGAAAGAGAAGGATTTATACCATATTATACGTATGTGGGTGTATTTGCTACAGATTTGATAATATAATTGCGAATGACAATGTTTTATAACTATAATTATATACCATAAATACATAGGATAATATTTTATAACTATAATTATGTATCATAAATACATAACCTATATTTGCTATATTATATAATTCTCCAAATAAAAATTAATACTCTCTCTACCCTTAATTACTTGTCCACTTTTTATTTTTTAGTTGTCCCTAATCATTTGTCCATTTTGACAAATCAAGAAAGGACAAATCTTTTTACCTATTATATTCTCAATTAATTACTTTAAAAAATGTAAAACTTCTTGATAATCATAAATTTTAAATTCACCCCACTTCATAATTAATAGGGGTAAAATGATAAATTTATTATGTGTCAATTCAAAAATAGACAAGTAATTAGAAACAAAAGGGAGTATTTGTTATATAAGTCTAATTTAATTTTTTTGTACTTAAAGGGTTAATTTTCGTAAATCAAGTTATTTAAATTATACAATTGATATATAAAATAACAATAAATTCAATATGATCAAATATATATATATATATATATATATATATATATATATATAAAATAGGTTGTGCAAGCATGGCCCAATATATCTTACTTTATTTATCTCAATTTAATATTTTAAATTGTTAATTATTGTACTTTTTATGTAAATATCAAATAATATATGTCAATCTTTGTCCCAATTTTATGTGAGCACGTATGAAATTTCGAGAGTCCACTAAATTTTTAATATATTTTTAAATATTTTAAGTTGTTAATAATTGTGATTTATAATACTATATTTTCGCAATTTTTAAATTCATAACATATTTTTTTTAAAAGTAAGATAAATAATTTAAAACGGAGAAGGTACTAAATATGAATCAAAGAAACTGAAGTATAAGGACAAATTGGACAATTTTCTGATTGATCCTAAGTAGCACAATATATGTTACTCTATTTGTCTCAATTTATGTGGCTAACTTCTCGTTTTAAAATAGATTAAGTTGTTAATTATTGTGATTTATTATATTTTTTTATCTAATTTAAAATAACATATTATTTCATCTATCTTAATTAATGTGGCACATGAAATTTTTTCATAATAAATATTTTTTTAATATGCTCTTAAAATATTTTAATTTGTTATGCATTGTAATTTGTAGAGTAATTCTTTTCGTAATTTAAATTTATAAGATACTAAAAATGAAAGCAAGATAAATAATTAAATTGAAATGAAATCACTAAATAAAAATAATGAAAATAATTGGATAGTAACAATATGTGAGGAGCTTGGGGAAATGATTAAGCAACCTACTTGACCCCATGCTCCTCAAATTGCGGAGGGAAAATTAAGCGGTTAATTAAATTTATATTATTTAATTATTCATGATAGTTATAATTTGCTATAATTATTATTCGTGATTAACAATAATCATTAATTTCGTGGACAGATTTTAAATTGTATAATTAAGTACGTTTGTATAATTCACCATATTTGTATAATTCACAACTAACAATTCTTTGTATGATTTGTATTTGTCTATGATGATTTGTATTTGTATATGACGATTAACCTAATTTTCAATCAATATTTTAAATTGTTAATCACTATAATTTATATTTATTATATTAATTGAAAGCAAATTAGTTGGGAGCTTTTCACAACCCCACTTGGCCGTTAATGAACAACTAAAGTTTAAAGACGCAACGAAAAATTCAATTGACTACAAATTTGGTAATTCCCAAAATAACCTCTTGACGCTAAGCTCCTCGAATTCCCTTCTATAATATACTAGATGTGGTGTGCATGGGCCTGACATTATTGTTTGTTACGTCGTTTAATTTGATAAAATAAAAGGAGAATATAAAGATGCAATATACATCAAAGAATGTCTTAAAAAGCTAACTTAAGATATTAACTCCCCAATTTAAAGTCTAAGTTAAATTTGAAAGCTAAAGAGCTATTCAACTCTTCTCCCCAAAAATCATAGAACTCATCTTAAAGCTAGTGTAATACTGATCGGCCAATTAGTGTGTTAAAAAAGAAAAGAAAAAAGAAGCATCTGGAGTAGCCAACTTCACAAATTGCAGCACCTGTTGCATGTAATGACACCAGATGGTTTTACATCCATACATCGTCTTATCAGCATCAAGTTGTTCAAACATCTTGGGCAAAACGGTCTAATGGACCATTATACTTGACTCGAATTGTAAACTGGACCCTTTTACTCTCCAAAGTTTCAACTAGACACTTCAACTCAAACAAAATATAAATTTTGAACCCTTATGTCAGCCAGTGTTCCTCACTCGATCTGACATGGATGACACATCATATCCACGTCAAAAAGCAGAAGCCACATCATATCCATCTCATTAATTTAATGGTCACAATGCTATTTTTATATATTTATTTTATTAAACAAATTATTACTTTTAAAAGAAAATGATTTTCACTTTGTTCTCAAGAACCCTAACCTAAAAGAAAGTCCATTCACATCCCCATTTGAGCTTACAATTTCATCAAAATTGATATTAACATCAATAGAAGAAAACACTCAAACCTTACTACTCCTAATACTAAACTTGACACCAAAAAGTTTGAAATTGAAAGAAGAAAGATCAAGAAATATGAAAATTTCAAAGTTGTATCTACAATTTAAAAGATAGATAAATTTTTGATTTTTTTTAAAAAAAGTTTTGCTTCTAAAGAGAGAAAAAGAAACAATTAGTAGCAACAAAAATCCTTCTTCAATTTCGATTTGAGCTTTCAATTTGGAGAAGTTTTTTTCCTTTCGTTTCCAATTATTTTTGTTGTTGAATTTTTTATGAATCTGTAGTTTTCATTTGAAACGTGAGGGAAAGTGAGATTGCAAGAAAAAATAATCGATAATAGAGAGGATAGTGATATAGCATGAGGGAGATCTGCTATTTTTCAAAAAGGGTGGGTGGGTGGGTTTGAAGAAGAAAGGGGTTTTCTTTTTCTTTTTCTTTTTTTTTGCCTTTTTTTAATGTAAGTTATTCTTTTTTACTTTTTATTTAATTTTAGTAACTTTTTAAATCAATTCACACTCTTATTTTGCGTGTGTAACACGCATTTTTCCAACTCAGCTAAACTAATGCCACCTAAGGCCGATCAATGGTCAAAGGGGCATAAAATTTCTATTTTGTTTGAGTTGAAGTGTCCAGTTGAAACTTTGTGGAGTAGAAGGGTCCAATTTACAATCCGAATCAAGTATAAGGGTCCATCAGACCCTTTTGCCAACATCCTGCATTCTTCTTGTCCTCTGCATCAACATTTGCTTCACGTCTAATGAGGAAAATAGTTACATATCTAGTAAAATCAAATCTAAAAAATACTTTAAGCTACTGACACTATTGTTTTAATACATGAAATACCAATTAGGAAAAGTTGAAAAGATTTCTCCTACCAACATGGATAAGCGAAAAATCACACTTTAATTTTGAAGTGATAATCACGATTTATCTCCTACCAAAGACTATATGATGTAGTCTGCCCAATTAGTAATTGGGGATCAAATAATAGAGGATTATGGACAATTATAATCAATTTAATGAATCCTAAATTATTTTATTGTAACAAGCAAATAGAAAAAAATAAAAATAAAAATTCAAGCACATGATAAATAAATAGAATAGCAAAAAATATTACCATGATATGGAAATTTGGAATGCCAAATAACTATATGAACAAGAACGCAAAAAACCTTGGAAATCATAAATATACATATACAAATATAAGGATTTAAGGAGTCAACACTATTTTATTAAACTATAAAAAAAAGTTAAGAGAGAAAAAAATAAAACGTGAAAAAGAAAATCGCGAAAAAGGAGCAAAAATTAAGAGAAAAAACGCAAAAAAAAAGGAAAACAAAATTGTGAAAAAAGAGCAAAAATTAAGAGAGAAAAACACAGAAAAAAAAACACTAGTTGGGGGGATTGAACTCGGGACGTAAAACAAGGAATATGGCACCTCTACCACCTGAACTATGATTTCGCAAGTAGATGGCCCAGCATTCAAGCAATCAATCATTCTTTCTAATGGAGACTTCGAGACAGTAGAAGTCTGACCTTCCCATCTTCATCTATCCGGCTCAGGGCCTCATTAGCGTGCTCGTCTGCGAGCTATGCTAAAGGAGAGAGAGGCGGGAGAGGCGGGCTTGACGACAGACCGCATCACGGCTATTCCATTCCTTCTGTACTCTTACGAAGGTGTGTCCTTTCGATGTATTTAGAATTTGTTTTTCTTCATATAAAAAAATTCGACGAAACAACTGTACCTAAATCATCCGTCACTGATTAGAGAAGTGATGAATAAATGTAAAAAGTAAGAAAGTAGGTCTACTATCCAAGTGTAGAAAGAAAAAAAAAGAACCTCCACATGATAAAATTTTCCCATTATATGTGTCAAAACCATTACCTCGATCTTAACAGGTTCACATACACCTAAAAACATCATTTCACAAAATTATTGAATATGACACCTCTACCACCTGAGCTCTTAACAGGTTCACATACACCTAAAAACATCATTTCACAATATTATTCGCTATGATTTCGCAAGTAGATGGCCGGCATTCAAGCAATCAATCATTTTTTTTATTGGAGACTTCAAGACAGTAAAAGTCTGACCTTCCCATCTTCATCTATCCGGCTCAGGGCCTCATTAGCGTGCTCGTCTGCGAGCTATGCTAAAGGAGAGAGAGGCGGGCTTGGCGACAGACCGCATCACGGCTATTCCATTTCTTCAGATCGCATCACGGCTATTACATTCCTTATGTACTCTTACGAAGGTGTGTCCTTTCGATGTATTTAGATTTAGAATTTGTTTTTGTTCATATAAAAAAAATCAACGAAATAACTGTGCCTAAATCATCCGCCCTGATTAGAGAAGTGATGAATAAATGTAAAAAGTAAGAAAGTAGGTCTACTATCCAAGTGTAGAAAGAAAAAAAAAGAACCTCCACATGATAAAAATTTTCCCATTATATGTGTCAAAACCATTACCTCGATCTTAACAGGTTCACATACACATAAAAACATCATTTCACAATATTATTGAATTAAAAGAAAAGAAATACATCATCCTTGTGAAATTAAATAAAAAAAGAAAAACTCAAAAGTGTCCAACTAAGTATATGAACCGGCAGTGGCACCAACATGTGTATTATGAGTTCCAGTGGCCTTCCCAATAGGGTGTGAAGGCACCACACCTTGTACCACATTTCCTCCTGTTGGTTGTCCACTTCCATGCCTTGGCAACGCTGACATTTGATGTGCACCACTTGGTTGCCCAGTAGCTCCACTCGTTGAGTAGGAATGTGTCTTGCCTTCTCCACCCTCTGTTGCCATCTCTTTCTCACTTGGGTTGGTTGCTGTCATCCCACACATCTGATTCCACAAAAATAATAAAAAATTATTAGCCTTGTTATTATCGTTTGATTGAGAACGAATTATCCCAAATTAATTACTTTATCTCACTATAAATAATAGTATCTCTGTTTAAAAAAGAATAACTTCTTTTTCCTTTTTATCATGTTTAAAAAAAAAAGACCTTTTTTTTGTAAAATTTTAATTTCTAAAATATGTAAGGCCTTACGATTAAAGGACAATTTAGTACATTTGACAAAACTTTAATTCAGGACCACAAGATTTAAAAGTTTTTTTTATTTTCTTAAACAATCTGTCAAAGTCAAAAGTCAAATTAGATGACTCTTTTTGAAAGAGTGATGGAGTAGGATAAATTATTTCGCAACACACCAAAATTTCAAAATTCTTCTTTTATTTTTTTAAACTTCGTGTCAAGTTAACTAGGTCAAATCTTTTTGACTTAAAAACGGAGGGAGTAGGATAAATTATCTCACAACACACCAAAATTTTGTCCCAAAACTATTTATTTTTAATTTCTTATCCCCTCGCACCAAATAACTTTTGAAAGTATAAAAATGAAAATTGACTTTATATAAATTAATTTAAATTGATGCAAAATGTTGAAGTTTTTTTTTAAAAAAAATTTATAGTCTAAAATAAATGATAAATTAGTTAATGATGGGATAAACTACTCTTATTAGAATAAAATAGACACAAAATAATAAATTATTTTTTCATTTTATAAATTAGAAAATCATGGTTGGACATCTCATTTATAAACTAGACAAATATTGTTAAACTAGACAAATATTGTTAAACATTCCAACATAGTATCATGAACAAATAATAATGAACGGAAAAAATAAAAAATGGGAAGAGGTAGAAAACCTTTTCTTGAGCAACAGCTTTGGTCTTTTCAATACCAGACTTAATATTAGATGCAGTTTCTCATGGCTTGCATTTTCACCTCTCTTTTGAACGCCTCTCCCTCTTATGCTTAATCTTTGTTTCCACAATCTAATAACAACAATAATTATGTACAACAAGTCATTTAATTAGATCTACCTAGTGGCACTTATCACATGACATGTGTCATTTTATCACCTAATTCCAACACCTGCCAAAACAGGTGTCATCTCCCTCCAAGCACAACCAAAACCCTCTTTAAGTGCTTCTTTTAGATTTTGGATGGATAGGATTTCTAATTTCTCTCTTCTTTTTATTAATTCAACATCAACACTAGACACTAGACACTAGAACTTGTGTTAGCATGGGTTCAACATGTATTTTTTTATCTCTTTCAATTTATGTGATATAAATAAAATTTAGATAGTTAAATCAGATTTGATAAGAATTTTAGATACTTTTTTAAATTATTAATTATTGTATTAATAATATCTTTACGTAATTTTTGAAATAAATATATATCATTTATGTGATATTGATAAAATTTTGAGAAACAACCAAATTTTTTATATGTTTTTTGAATGCTTTTTAAGTTATTAAGTATTACGATTTATATTACTTTTTAAGCAATTCAAATAATATATGTTATTTCTTCTTTTGTTAATTATTAGTGAATTTGTCCGTGCTTCGCACGATGATAAGCTATTGATAGTTTTTTACTAAATATTACAAACTCTCTCTATCTATCTATAAAAAAAATGGTAATGGTTAGTTAGTAGACCTTCAATAGAATCATAAATTACTAAATTGAGCCAATTTTTTTTAAAGACTTACGACAATCAAAAATTTATATGAAATATAAAATAAAGAAAATCATAAAGAGAGCATATATAAGAAAATAAATAATGTAATATCATTGTTACTATCGTAATTAATAAAGAATAAAGGAAAAAATCTATGAAGTGAATGTGCAATCTTACGATTTCTTATCGATTTTCACTCCCACAAGTTGATCACTGTTCAATAGCCTTCATTTTATTCTTTAAGTCAACTATTATGAATATGATAAACACCAAAAATTTAACAACTTAAAAGACTAATGTGATCATTAATGTGTCTCTACAATATGAAATAACAAATAATATCATGAATATTACTATTAATTATTTTAGGGGCAACAATGATAAAAAGTACGTTGTAGAAATTATGAAAATAAA